>JAUEJL010009159.1:0-10101 GCA_032274825.1 Drosophyllum lusitanicum | reverse complement strand
GCGTTTTATTATTTTTGGATGTGTTTTTATAAAATTATTAATATATTGTCATGTAGATCAACCTAATCCTATGATTTATTTTGATAATAAAATTTTATATTTATAAAACCCGACGCAACGCGCGGGCTATAAAATCTTAGTTAAAAAACATATAGTGATTGTTAGTAAAAAATTCATCCCCGGACCAAAAATTTTTGGTGATTGTTTAATTTGTTCCATTGACATCAATTTCAATTTGGCCTGTTTTCCTTTAATTTTTTTTTGTTTGAATTGTGATTGTTTTTTGTAGGCATGTCAAGGTTCAAGTTGTTGGGTTCAGGTCATTCGTGTTTCAAGTCAATTTTATGTTGATTCATTTTTCGTTTTGGTTCGAGCCATTTCATTTTTTCCGTGTCTTGTTTCATGTTGATCCTTTCTGGTCTAATGTGTTCGATGAGTTTATTTGGTTTTCAAATATGTAGCTAATCAAATAAAAGACAATAAATCAAAATCGAAAATGTAAATTGTACTTACAGTTTTGACGTCATACAATCTCGATGAATTACTATAAGATTCTTCATGTAGTCAAACAATTCATGTGCGATAGGACGGGAGATGGGTAGATAGCAACGACGAAACGTACAACCGATAACGAGACTTGAGAATGAGTGATGAGACACAAGACATAGATTGTACCATCGATGATGACGTTATTCATATTAATAAATGAGAATGAGGGGAAATGGAGTCCAAAGGCGAGTAAGGTTTTAAGTTTAAGTTTTTAGGTTAGGTGCCTCCTCAATCCATTTTCAAGAACTTTTAAATTTCACTTTTTGTCAAGTCCATCGGGTTATTATAGGATTGTCAGGTTCATATCACTTTTTTTTTAAGCTTTGTGGCGACCTATATTTAACCCATTTTGGATTCATGACACTTTTTTCCGGTTTATATCATACTTTCTCTCCAGATGATTTACGGAAAATGAAACTTAGGCTTTGTTTTTTAAAATAAGATTTTATTTTACCCGCAGACGTTTCTGATAAGCTTGTTTGTTTTTTCAAAGAAACGTCTGCGCGCCCGCAGACATTTCTAATAAGGCTGTTTGTTTTTTCGCAGACATAAGACCTTATTCTGTCTTATTTTTGCTTATTTTAAGAAGCTAAAAAATACATTTTCTTTTCGCAGACCTTCTCGACTTAAGACCTTCTAAGCCACATCTTCTCCTAAAGACATGAAATAAGACATAAGACATTTATGTCTTTGAAAACAAACAACACATTTAAGAACCGATAATGAAAAATTATATGGATTGGTTAAAATTGTATTATATGATGAGAGTTAACCTTTGTAGGAAATTATATAAAAAACATGGTAGGTCTCTGAAATCACATGAACTTGGATTTCTTGTAAAATCGTGATAATCACTTTCCAAATTTGATATTTCGACCCTTGAGCCTGGGTATCACGAAATTCAACATACAAGGATAATTCTACAAGAACAACTTTGATACAAGGCACTAAATCAAAATCTGAGTTTCTGCATGGCAAAGAGAATTCGAATTCCAGAGAGAACTAAATGCATACATTTCTGAGTATACATCCTTAGAATTTCATGGCAGTTTTTCGGAAGTTCAAGATAAAAAACCGATTTTCGGGTACTCGGAATTAATATAATGCCAGGGGCGCAACCCTTTGGACCCCGCCATGGACGCTGCCGCTAAAACCCCGCAAGGGGACTGCACCCCCTTAACCCTTGTTATTGTGGTCCTACCGAGAGCAAATTCATTTTATACAAATGTACACTCCGCACCTCCTAATTTATATAAAATCAAATTTGAACTCCATTGATCATTTGTAAATTCCATTACACTGAAATGACTCTGTGACAATAAAATCACCAACAACCTTGACGTATCTTCTTGTTCTTAATTCAGCTGCAAATTTCAATGAAGGTATTCAACATAGCAGTGCTCAGTGTAGAATATCTATCTGCATATATCACTTCAAGCCCGAAAGTGCTCGATGAGGTTTAAAAGATGACTCAAGTACTTGATCGACGTACTTCAAGTGCATTTTAGGCACTAAATATGAAGTTTTACCAATGCAAATGATACAACATAGTACAAAAGCATATACATTCTTCTTCTAAAAGAAGTATAAAACTAAACTATAAATGACCTGATTGCTTGAGCATCCATCATATCTACAATTCGAAGCAGAAGCAGTTTTGAAAGAAATCATCTTCAGAAGTTCGAGTTTATGGCGAGGGAGATGTAATCTGCCCCTCATCAACATCTTGCAAGAGAGGGCCCCCTTCATCATCCAACTTTGAATCCATTGCAACCTTTTCTTCCTTGGCTTTTCCCCACATCACTGTATAAAACCCAACTACTACAACAATTGATCCCAACAAACTGCACAAAATTTCTAAGGATTGTGAATTACTAAGTTCTATGATGTCATATGCCAAATGTGCGATCTGGCGTAAAATAAGAAAAAGCAAACAGTAAATGGCTGAAAACATATTCACCTTCCAAGATAGAAACCATCACCTAAGAAGATGACACCAATCAAAGTTGAGATCACAATTCCCACTGGATGAAACACAGCAACAAAAAGTGGTCCTTTCCTTCGTATGCACCAAGCTTGAATTGTGACTTGAAAAGCAGACCCGAATATCCCCTATATATTTACACAAACAAGCGACCAATACTAAACAATATTAATAAAAAACAATAATTCTAATAGATTACTAATCTAAAAAAGAAAAATGTAATGTCACTAACATTGAGCATATCTACTTACCGAGTAGAGGATGGAAAGCAACCTCTTCTTAGGTTGTAAACTGAAACTACTAAAGTCGTCTTCCACAATCAAAGAAGTTAGAGCTGACAAAATGGTGCAAACAAAACAGTATGAGAACATTACAATCATCTCTGCAGGGTAAGCTTTAAGGACAAATGCCTGAAAACATTAACAAACAAGTATTTAGCAGCAAAATAAAGTTGATTATATGCAGATATCAATAACGCTGTGCCATTTTACCTGTGCAATGATATACATAGAAGAAAAGACAGCATCAACTGCTAGAAAGATTCCTCCAAGTATCCAATTTGTTGGTTGCACAAGAAGATTCTTTGAGATTTCTGATTTTAGAGGAGATGATAGGATTGGAGGGCCTTTGTAAAGAGTCACTATGATGGCCCCTGCGATAGACACTACAGTACCAATGAATTTCGCCTGTGTGGTTGAGCTTCTAAATTTGATTGTTTCCATCCTAAAACCACCAATTCAAATAGACTCAAATTCAGTGTTTGGATATACATGGCATACTTTTTAGCATATAGATCAGCCCAGGCCGAAAATAACATATCCAATCATAGTATGTTAAATCTTTACATTGTGATCAAGGCTCCTAGGCTTTATGAAGGTTGTAGAAGGAAACTATTTATAGATTTGCATTTTGTGATTCATACTTCACACCCCAATTGAGAGATAAGGCATAGCGAACTGCTATGAAATATTAAATACTTGATCTTGAGGAGACTTCCACAATTGCAAGTTTTTTTTTTTTTTTTGTCTACCCACATGCCATGAAGAGTTTCAATAAGTTTCGGATATTATGAGGAAGACTATTGTAGAATTAGTTTCCACAATAAATGTAAAGAGCAAAGATCGTATCATCAAGTAAAACATACAAAGGAACGAATTGATAAAATTATAATTTATATGGTAGTAGCATATAGAAGCTCTACCTACAAATGATGGCAAGTATGAATGTAAAACCTGGTGAGAGGTTCAGCAATGTTGTTGCAAGAGTAGCAGAGGAGTATGAGATACCAGAATAACCAAATATCTGTGCCAAGAAACTTCAAACAGTTTAAAGTCAGTGTGTTCCCATTTTCTGGGGAAAAAACAAGTGTTCATTTTAAGCAAACTAGATGATGTCACCAAGAACCTATATGAACTTGAGCATTTGTAAGTAAGCACAAATAGAACACTAGAATCATCCATGCAGGCTGCAGTGTATTTCTGCAGGACATATGCCTGAAACATTAAAACACAACTAGGCTGGAATGCAATCTTTTCATATGCAACTGGTTAGAGAAGTAATCAAACATTTTTACGTAAGTAGGTAACCGAGCTATTTTTCTCTTTTGATACATCATGAATCAGAGATATGCATAGGGCTGGAGGAGAGCCACTAATAAAAAAGGTTTACTTGCTTAGAAAAGCAAGATTCTTTTCCTGTTTCACAGGTTATACTACGGGACTATGAAATTTTGCAATAGCAATAACACACTTGCATTTTGTTACAGATCATAGTAACTTTGTTCCCAATTATAAAATCCGTAGCAGAGGCAAGTACATTACTATCTCCTACCCTAATAAAACACAGTTTTTAATTCTATTTTCTGCTTCAAAAATGTTGCCATTTTACATATTAAAAACTTACATGTCATCCAATTACACACTCATCTCCCCCAATTTCCCCATCCATAATCAGACCAAAAAAAAAACTTCTTCCAGGTCTACCGCGACCGTCACCACCGCTATGCATAATCATGACAGTTACCTTCTCATTTATATCTCCAAATCAGAAAATCCATAATCAGTTATCAAAGATAGTTGGTACATATACCCCCAATTTGTGTCGGTAAGTGCACCGATTCTCTAACCTTAATTCTAAACTTTTAGTTTATTGAAACAATCACATGTTATCGAAAGATTTTGATGTGTTATTCTATGAGTAATCACTGTTCAATTTATCATATTTTTCCTTGCGAACCATTTTTCACACTTTTGACGCATTATTTTCCACGTGAGTTCTTACCAACATTCCAATCGGACAAGAGGAATTATTTTTTAATTTCTTTGTTCCACCATATTCATTCCCCGTTCTCACTTTCTTAGGAAACAACAAACAACTGTAAAATATTCATTCCCCAAGTGTTCGATAAAATGCGTTAGTGGAATTAGGACCCCTGTTCTACACTATATTCACAGTAAAATATGATATTATGTTTGATTTCAATTTGATAGCAAAACACAAAGTAAGATAATACAATTAACAACATTCCCATGAATAGATATAGAAATCATAGCCATTTTTTTCTTGATTGTAATAATGTAATTCAGATCATATTTACTGGTTTGCATTATATTTCTTATTGGAAATATGAAAAGCATCAAGATTTACTCATTATATTTTTTTTGAACGACATATAATGCTATATAGTGAGCACCAGAATGGAAGGCGAGTAATTGGGTATATTTCTAAGTTTGTGAAGATCATGTGATAATAACTTTGTTCATATGAGAACATTGATTAATTAAAATGAGTGAAACAAGGTTCATGCATAAGTTTCATTGATATCATCACAGGTTAGCGATATAATAACTTGACATATGAGAATGTTAAATAGTTCAAAGTAGCCTTTGCTCTAACAAATGCGTTTGTTCAATCAGACATGCCTGTTCTTCTTCCATCTTATATATGATGCGCTGAAAAATTGCATAAAATTAAGTTTGCTATGTCTTTGTATGTCTTTCACATAGGCCCATGCTACTTATCTCGATTCCATCAATAATTCAAAAGAAAATACGAAAATCAAAGTTCATACCATCACAATTAAGAAACAATCTATCCTAAACAGATCTGGTGAAGTAAAAAATATGCATATGACTATCATGGATGAAAAGGTCGTTACTTAATAGTGTTTATATTTTATTTTCATCTGTTATCTCAATTACTACTATTTTTCCCTTTATTTCCACGTATTGCAGGGCCAAAAAGTTCAGTGTATTGTGAAGAGCAATCTAATTTCCAGATTTGCAGATATCTTACAAGAATAATTTGTCATACTTGTGAACGACGACAAATATCCCAATGTCAAACATGGATACAAAGTTAATTTTGGCAAAAATACAAATGTATTCCAATGTCATAACTTTCATGGTTCTATACATGGATTTAAATTTGTGAAGTTTCAAGATATGTTAACTAAGAATCTAAACATTCACTTCACAGTTGGTTAGTTCCTTATTTAACTTTTATATAATATAAAATATCTACTTTCTAATAAATCCTCTCTTATAAAGTTTTAACTTTCTAGATGTTATTGGCAATGTTATTCAATGTGAAGATCTTCAAGTTTATGAGCAAAAACGAAAACAGAGTCATTGAATTGAATTGATGTTTGAGGATTCAAGGTAAGCATTTTTAATTAACCATTTTATATTTTTTGCATTCTTATACTAATTAAATAATAAATATTCTTAAACATCACTTTATGTAGTGAAAAGACAAGTCACTTGCACTCTTAGGGACTATACTAACTAATGCAAATTGCAAAACAAATAGCATTATATCTAACTGCTCCTAAAATACATGGTGGTGTCATCATAATAATACAAAATGCAAAGATCAATATCTGGGAAGGTTTAATGATATATTTTTTTAACAAATTAAGTGCTTAAATACATTCTCTTAATTTTTAAAAGCATATTTTGTAGGCAATTATTCTGTTCAAAATTCTTATTTAGGTAGTCAACATGATTTGTCAATGGTGACATTGAAGATATTTATAAGTTAAGGAAAAGGTAATGTAGTTACTTCCATTAGAACTTATAAATACATGAAATACATATGCTGAGAAATTTTTAGTGAATTCTGTTTACTTAAGACATGAAATCTGCCTAAACTTGCTTATCATACTAAATTCTCAACACATGACAAGTTTATTAACAAATTAGAACAGTTTATTAGTGAACTACACGATGTTTTTAAGGTAAAGCTCAAACAATTGTTAATAATTGGAATTCATATATAATTTTTAACTTCTTACTACCCACATATAATAAATGAATATGTTTATTCTGTAAACAGGCTACAGTATGTGTTGTTTTGGCCACAGTAGTGAGTAGTTGGGTTCCATACCAAACATGGATGGGCCGATCTTTCTTGTAAAGTGTAAAAAAAGGGTTGTGACAAAATCAGACTTTGTTGATGTTCAAGAGATCCATCAACCTTCAAATGAAAATGTTAGTAAAATTTTCCATTGTCCAAAGTTTAACATTGACACATCATCTGTTGTTCCAAGGTATTTCCAAAACACTATAGTTGCAAACACCCACTGTCTATCATAGGTTATCTTTTATCCTAAATTTGCAGGTATAAAGTCCAATTAATAATAGTCACACGGGGACATCATCATTTATCATGTTTGATCATGAAGTGTGTAAGCTTATTAACAAATTAGCATCCGAGCTTTGCGAGAAACAAAATGCATATATTATGCTATCTGTATTGAATAATTAATTTTCTTTCCACTAACATAAATATTTTATTGATAATTCAATAACTTATTTACAAGGTTGTAGTTCACGATAGTTTGCCAGAAGAATTTAATCAATTGATTAACAAGAAGTTTGCATTTAAGATTGAAGTCTCCAGCTACAATATTTCAAATAAATATGAAATTTAAACAGTTTTAAAATTGTCAGCTGATGACAAAATTCTTCAAGCCCTCCTTAAAAAACATGAGTGTGATAAGGTAGTCATATCTTCTCTTGAATTTTTAACTCATTCATAAGTCAGTTTATACTGAGTAATATATTGACTCTTTTTCTTTTTGATCTTTTAGGTATCTGAATATGAGTCTAAGAGTAACGACAATAAAACACTTCGAAGTGATAGCAATACAGTCAGATCCTCTGCTGATAAAGATACCAAAGACACTAATTAATCTACCACATGTAAGCGTGATAGAAGATGTACGATGAAGAATATGCAAACAGACAATCCTTTAAAAGAGAAGAAAGTTGGAAATAAGAAGAAACTCATTCCAACTTATTACATTGATAAATTTTGTTAAGAGTATTATATTATCACCATATTTGTGAGTATGAAATATTACTTCCAACTTATTTTGAAAGATACTAAAAGTATAGGTAGTAATGTAATGATGTTATTTTGAAAGACCTATATAATTCTTAAATTGTATGTGTACATGTTAAGGTTTCTAAAAGATACCCGTGTAATCACAGGTTCATAATCTAGTTATTGATAATTTTCTAGTATATTTACAATAATTTTCATAATACATTTTTATAATCGCAAAAAAAAGCAGACGTATTGTGCTATTCTAAGCAATTAACCCTAACTAAAAGAAAGGACGAAATTTTGAAACTGGCATTGGCTCCAATTCATAGCTTTAGACTGGAATTCGAGCAGCATCGGTTCAATATGCGAGAAAAAATGAGTTCTAGTTATAATTCCAGTTGCGAAAACACAAACCTAACCTGGTGTTTCTAAACAGTCACTACCTCCCACGAATGAACAGAGATGTTAATTTCTAAAAATGTAATGATTGAATTTAGACTGAGACGGTAAACAAAGAGCACCAACAGAATTGAGATGACATACATACCCTAGGAGGCCAATAATGAAAAATCCACTGATCACGATGAAGCTAAGTGGAGGAAGATTCATAGATCTGAAACAAGATCAAAACAAACGCAACGAACCATATAAGAGATTAGAAGTTTTTGGCTGATAATTTTGAGAAGAAGATTACCTGTGGAAGACGAAAGAAAGGGGAAGAAGGATGAGTGAAGCGAGGGCGTTGGAGTAGAAGACGAAGGAGTAATTGGACATGCCATCGGCTATGGCAGACTTGCTCACTATCATCAATAAAACTTGAGCAATCTGCGCTGCCACCATGCCTAAGTATTCTTTCATCTCTCTCTGCCGTCCCCTCCGCTACCAACGGCGGAAGTCAATGATGAATCTTGGCAGTAGACCTGTAGTAGGCCAAGGAGGCAAGGAATATGTATTTCACAAATAGCAGCCGCACGGGGTAAAAATAAAAAACGTTGGAAAGAAGGGCCCCACTTATCAGGATATTCTGGACTGAAATTTTAACGAAATCGTTATAGTATCGTACATTTATAAGGAAAAATATAGCTAAAACCTAATTTTTAATTTCCATCGGTCACTTTGTGACCTTTGTATTCTTTTAAATCGTTTTAGCCTTTTTTTTTTTTTTTTTTACTTCTAATTTATTAAAACCATGGGTTTCAAATTTTTAACTCTTTTTTTTAATCTTTGTATTTTTAATCTTTTTTTAACTTATATTTTCTTAAACAACATGTCTACCTTTTTTTTTAATTTTCTTTTGCTTAACGTAAATTTCATATATATGTTTTTTATAATTTTATGTAAACGATATTTAATATATTTATTTAATCTAGAGTTGTTTTACTTTTCCCATAAATAATATATTAATTATTTACTATTATTATTAAGTTAATATAGTTTTAGTATATTATAATACTTAAAGTGGTTTTTTTTTCAAAAAAAATAAAACTGACAAGTAAATATAAGTTTTTTTGTATATGAAAAAGTCAATCTTTTATTTATGAGATTTAAGATCTTGTTTGACTCTTTTTTGTTTTATTATTCTTGCATCATATTAGAATCATAATCATTTGATTATTTTTTTCATCAAGCGTTTTATTATTTTTGGATGTGTTTTTATAAAATTATTAATATATTATCGTGTAGATCACATAATCCTATGATTTATTGTGATGATAGAATTTTAAATTTATAAAACCTGACGTAACGCGCAGGCTATAAAATCCTAGTTCTACTAACAATTCAAACAGTAAAGCTATTTGGACTCATTTAATAGTCTAATTTGACTCTAGTTGTATGATTTATGTGAGTATATAGTCTGTATTAAAAATTATAATTGATGTTACATATTTTGTATGTGTAAGAGAGAAGATTCAAATAGTAGCACCCAAACTTTATTTGTAAGATCCTTTTATTTGAACCCCTTATCTTATCTTATAACTTATTTAAAAGAAAATGATGATGACATCATCATCTTTTTCAAAAAATTATGTTTTTAAGAATGATGATGTCACATTGCAAAAAATGAATTTTAAACCAATTGGGAGGGGCTGGATGAAAATTGTGAGGGCTTTTAAGAAAATGTGAGGGAGTTTTATAAAAATTGTATATTAATGTAATTAGTTATAGGTTGTTTATAAATTATGTTTAGTAACTTGTGATATATTTTGTTTAGAGAAAAAATAATTATATATTTGCGA
>JAUEJL010009148.1:0-10102 GCA_032274825.1 Drosophyllum lusitanicum | reverse complement strand
TTGACTTTAAATAATATATATATATATATATATATATATATATATATATATATATATATATATCAGTTAATTTGTAACAAAATAAAGTATTAAAAATCAGTTAAAATATATATGCTGAAAGGTCGACATATATAAATATTTTATGTATGTATGTATGTATGTATATATCGACATATATACATCGATCTGTACGTAGAACTCTAAATTAAATTTATTTTTTGCTATTATATATAAGGGCCGGATATATAGAAAATAAAGGGATACATATTGGTTTAGGTGCAACGCATTTCTAAGAATAAGAAGAGATCAGTATTAATAAAGATCTTCAATTCGATCATTAATATTAATCATGTATTTTTGTAATACTAAAATTGTACGTACGTAGTAATAATTTAATGTATATGTCGTACGATGATGATAAATATATTTAGAATTTGCTTCTTTTTATGGCAAAAATCAGAAGAAAAGCAAAAGCTGATCATCACTTTCTGCATATATATATATATATATATATGTTGAAAAGAAGTTGGAATATATGAAACAAACCACTTCATGTTACAATCTGATTGAAACATATATATGCATACATATGCCTGGCAAAGAGTGTTTGTGTTTGTGTTTGTAGATCTTTTATGGGTCATCGCAAAAGCTCATCATTTCTATAAAAAAACTACAATTACCAATAACTGATTACTATTTTATCACAAGTACTACGTTTCTATAAATATATTAATTATTAACTCATTTCAATCTATATATATATCTTAAGATTTCGATCTATATAAAGATTTCAAACTCAAGAATCTTTATATAAGTTTCTGTAATCATCAAATAAATTTGAGAGAGAGAGAGAGAGAAGACTTTCAGACTGTTTGATCCTCACCCTAGCTAGTTTGATCGATCTTAATAGCAGCTAGATTGAAAATGATGCAACTTAATATCCATAAAGATTCTTATTCTTAACCTAAAAGTAAAACACAAGTTTCAGATCTAATTAAAAATGTAAGTGTCTGTGGTTTCTTGGTATGTTTCTGTGTGTAAGAGAGGGAGCTGAGCTAGCTAGCGAAGGGAGAAAGAAACACCGACCCAATAACCTAAAACTAGAACACACCTTAAACATATATAACAGCACATGTATATATCTAGCTACCATGTATGTTATATATATATGCATATGTATTTGCATGAAAGAAATTAGAAGGAATTGAATTGAAAGGAAAACCTTTAGAACCCACAAAATTTAAGTCAATCAAGAATGATCAGAAAAGAGTGAAAAAGATGAAACCTTGAGCTTGCAAATTCACACAGCTTGCCTCTTGGTGAGAAGATAATCAAGGCAACTTCAGCATCACAAAGCACAGAAAGCTCAAAAGCTTTCTTCAGTAAACCATTTCTCCTTTTGGAGAAAGTCACTTGTCTACTTGTAGCATTTTCAATCCTCCTCATCTGAGTCTTTCCTCTCACCATCTTATAAGCTAAAATTGTTGAGATTAATGACCTAATTAATATCTTATGAAAAAGAACTTAACCATATGAAGATCAATCAATAACACAAACCCTAGAAGCTTAAATAGTTCTTGAAGCAAAATACAGGTTTACCTATTAATTAAAAGATGAAAGAGAAAAAAAGAAGAAGAAAAGGTGCATAAAAATACTTTGTTGCTAAATATGGGTATTCCCATAAGGAGATATGTCTGGAAAGAAAAAGAACTTACAAGAGAAGCAAAACCCCAGATTGGTGTTCCTTCCTTCTTTCTTTCTTTCTAAAGAGAGAGATTATGAGAGAGAGAGAGAGAGTGAGAGAGAGGTGTGAACTTGTAGAGAGTAAAGTCTGATTGGAGAAGAGCACTAGGCCTTATTATGGCTATATACAAAGGTTTGGTGGAATTCATTGATTGGTTACTCTGTGCAGTCATTAAATTAAAAGGGAATTACAAACTAAGCTCACCCAGTTAAAGGCCAAAAACCTTTTTAGATCAATGTACACATGTCAATGCATTAGTTACAACTTTCATTACTTGACGTAATAAACCTATATATATAAAAGAGTTAATTACATATTTGGTTCATGAGGTATATCACTTTTTACATCTTTAATTCCTAAACTACGTTTATTACACTAGGCGTCCCTAATATATGACTTTTGCCTCACTGATTTCTCTGATGGTCCCTGATCACGTAAAAAGACGATAGTACCCTTCTCAATTAAATTTTTTCTTTTACTTGACTTTTATTTATTCAAATATTATTAAGTTATATTAAAATAATATAACAAATGTTAATTATAACCAAAATATAATTAATAACCATTTGTTTATCACACCACCACCACCGGTTTCTACCACCACCACCACCTTCTTCCACCCACCAGTACCACAACCTTCTTCCACCTATCACCACAACCTTCTTCCACCTACCAGCACCACCGTTTACCAAAAATGACCGCCAAAACCCACCAGAAACACCACCACGATTGTCAGATGAAGGTGAAGAGAAAGGGGAGTTTTGAAAATCGAATGAAGAACAAGAACTCAAAAAAATCCCAAATCGAATCTATAAATCAATGATGCGAACAAGAACTCCAAAAAATCCCACCACCACAAATAAAACACAAACATACCTCAAGAAATCAAATGAAGATCAAGATCTAAAAATCGCATTTACAAATCGATGGCTACACCAAAGAATAACAAGATCTGAATCGCAAATCACGAACAAGATCTGAACTAGTATACAGATCTGAAAAATCAAATGAGAAAACCCTAATTTGAAGGGATAAAGAGACGCGACAGAGAGAGAGAAGCGATGTGGTGGGCTGTGCGGTGGTAGAGAGCGGAGAGAGTGGAGAAGGGAACGGAGGGGATCGAGGCAATGGTGGTGGGCTGTGCGGTGGTAGAGAAGAAGGAAGGGGAGGCGATGGTGGTGGGAGGTGCGGTGGTAGAGAAGAAGGAAGGGGAGGTGGTGGTGGTGGTCTACGGTGGATGCATGGATGAGAGAATGGTTGGCGGTGGTGGTTGGCGGGGTGGCCGGCGGTGGTGGCTAAGAGAAAGGGTATCATTTGTAGAGAGAGAGAAATAAGGTTGGGGTTGTGTGTGTGTGTTTGTGTGTATATATATATATATATATATATATATATATATAAAACAAGTTATTAGTTTTAATATTATTTTTAAATTATTTATAATTAAAGAAAATAGTAAAAAAAAGAATTAAGGGTATATATAATAGACTTTTTCACTCATAAAGTAAGGGCATTTTGGTCTTTTCAGTTACACCATATTTTGGTCTTTTCAGTTACACCATGGACCATCAGTGAATTGAAGCAAAAGTCATATATTAGGGACGCCTAGAGTAATAAACGTAGTTTAGAGACCAAGGATGTAAAAAGTAACATACCTCAGGGACTAAATATGTAATTAACTCTATATAAAATAAAAATCACTACACTCGTACAATGTATACATAGAGAAAATTTTAAGTAAAATATCCATTAAAATAAGTTATAAAGTCTCTTGATATTTTTAAATAAACATTTCTTAAAATATCTATAGAACTAATATCTCATATAGCTCGTGTTTTACTGTCAACCTTTCAATCCCCCAGTTTATCTATAATATGAAAAGAAAATGCGGTTAAGCCAAATATATGATACCATGAATACAAATGAAAAAAAATACGAACAATTCTTATCAAATAAAGAGACCAAACATTAGATAACCAACGAATAGGGATGAAGAATAATAACTAACCACCTAATTTGATACGAGAATACAAGCTAGCTCAAACACTTGCATATGACAAGCATTAGCCAATGTTCAATGGATAAATAGACCTGCAGATCCAAAGTATTAAACAATTGTGAATGACGTGTCGGGTATTACGCCTTCATCCACAATATACTAATTGTGACTAACCAATATGTCCCCTAAAATCCTTTATCACACTATAATGTGGAAACGTCAAAGCCTAATAACAACGTTACACGAGTGTCATGCCAACGCTGCTACAATGACGGGCATATATATGGTATCCCTGTACATGGTTAATAGCTCGCATACCCAAAATAAAATGTTTACAATACTAAACAGTGAAGCAATAGCAATACTGGAATACGATGATGTGAAAGGCAATACGATAGGTAATAACAATGAAGCATTGACATTGACACATTATTTTTGAGGCAAGCTATACAGTGGATATATATTAAGTCAATGAACGACAAAATCCAACAAACTAAGCTGAAATATACATGATGCCATTTAAATTAAATTTAAACTTAATATTGAGGTGAGAGATGAGTTTTAAGACTAACCAATATACAATATTTTTAACATATGATAGTTTGAGAATATATAAATCCTTAGTAGAGGATGAATATCCGTACAAAAGTGAACCCTATGATGTTGATTTCAAGATCACATTTTATAAAAAAAACAAGGTACCATATAATGACAGTAACATGGATGTGCCGCTCACAACTCTAAGAAAAGAAAATTGTGTATGTAATGAATATAAGCTATACATCAAATTAAAGAGAAACAAATTTGTTTATTTTCTAAGCAAAGAGAGAAAGGATATGTGTTTTTATAGATAAACAATACGATAAGGTAATAACAATGAAACATTAACGATATGTTTCTATTTAAAAAAGATCAAATAATATTTTAAAATTTATAAAAGGGATAAAAGACTAAAATGCTTTCATTTAACTAATCTAAGTAGCATCTATCGTTAGAAAAAACCAAACTCATAATAAAATAAGTTATAAAGGATCATTCATATCAATTTTAAAAGTAAAAGACTAAAGTAGAGTGTATGTGACTATACATGATTCCCAAAACCTATGATCATGATGCATCAAACCCCAACCAAGAAAATAAAAAGGTTAACTAGGTACTTATATTAATGAAATTCGGTGAGGAGAACCTAATCCATAAATTCCTTTTGCTTATTTTGGTAATTTCATGAGAATTAAACCCGGCCCACAGAAGAAAAAATGCGTCATATCCCCCCTTTTAAATTTAAGCAAATAAAGATTTTAAGATATGTTCAACTGAAATAGCGTATGTAAAAAATTGAGGGTGGATAGGCATGTCAATCACAAAGAATATAAAATAGTGATTTTTCCAATCGTCCATGTGTTCTCTCTATTCTCTTTAAGTATGTGTAATGTCTATATATATATATATGTGTGTGTGTATTTTGTATGTGTGTCTATTTTATATTTATATTTGTATTTGTTTGTGTGTGTATAAAGTAAGGTTTTTAGAGAGAAACTCCTCTAAAGGAGAATATATAGAAGACTAGCAAAAACATTCATTTTTTAATTTTTAAATACATTAGAACAATAAACTATTAAAACAAAAAATTACATTAATAATAGATAAAAAAAACAGCGCCATAGCGCATGTGTTATACATGTCAAATAAGTAGCATATGCATCTAGTTTCTGTAGCTATTCGATGCGTTTTTCAAAAACTCAGATTTAAAACACACAAACCTTGTATACAACAAGTTTCTAAACGTAAATGTTGTACAACATTGTATGTGTGTGTATTCAAAACACACATATACAAATCTTATTTCCTCCTCTTTGACAAGGCTACACTACAAAAAAAAAGTGTTATTAGCGGTATCATTTCGTTAGACGGACCATGTGTCGTCGTTATTGTCATCGCCGCTAATAGCTATAAAAAATGCCCATGTGAATTTTCCCCCTAAAATATTTCATTTCGCCACTATTGCTATCGAATTATATAAGGGTTTTTGTTTCTCCTAGCCACTCTGCACACACACTCATCACTCTCGCTCTCTCCGACTATCGATCCGGCCTCCTGTCACACTCCGATTTCTCGACGCGCAGCCGTCGGTTGCTTCTCCGTAGCCGTCCGTCACTCTCTCTCTCTCCCTGCCGTTGCCGGTTGCCTCCACCACCATCCGCCGGCTGTCTAGTCCTCATCCTCTAAGGTTTGCTTTAAATCTCGAAATTATTGTTATTTGTTTGATTAGAAGCTAGAAATCATGTGGTTTACTACGGTTTGCTCTAAAACTCGAAATTATTGTTAGTTGTGAGATTAGAAGGTATAAATCACGTGGTTTATAATTTTGTATGTTACATTTTATGGATTTGACTTTGTTGCTAATTTTATGAATTTTAGTGTGTATAGTTTTTATTATTAATTTAGGATTTTAGTTTGGGGATTTTCGGTTATAAATTTTCTAGATTTAATTAGAAATTGGAGATATGTTTATGTTTATAAGTTAGTTTAGAAATTGGTTTTGATGATATTTCTATGTTTAGAAATTGGTTTTGGAGTGTAGTAGATATGTAAATTGCAATGAATAGATGTTATAAATTCTTAATGTAAATATTATATTGAAAGAATTTGGTGTTGAAAAGCATGTAGGCATATATGAATCATCTTAATGTTTTTAATAGACTCGAACAGCCTATATATATATATATATGGAAAGGTTCATGCGAAGAAGCAATCCTAGCCTCTTATTTGTATTTGATCTAACGACTAAGATTAATCTTATTTTTTGTTTTTTTAATTTAAAAGGGTATAATAGTAAAAAATATTTTTTCTCTCTCCAATCTATTTCTCTCTCTTATTTTTCTCTCTCCTAAAATTTTTAAGCAAACTAAATTAGAAATAATTTAATAGTAAACTAATAATTTTACGGTGTTCAACGATGAACACAAGCAAATATTTTCGAGTTTTTAATCATTAAATGTTATGTTCATTACACTTTGTTCGCAAATAAACTCTTGATTTATATATTTCATCATTAAATGCGTTTTTCTTTCTCTTTTTTAATCTTCGCGTTTTTTTTTCCTCCATCATTTTTCTCAAGTATTACTAATGAGTTGTAACTTTTTTTTAAAATTAATTCTTTTTTTCTGTTTTAATTTTTTCTAATTATTATCTAAGATCCTTTTTATTATTTGAAAGATTTCTCGGGTGTTCATTAAAAAACTATAATAAACCATAATTAAAATTAAAATTTGATTAGAAACCATTGATAATTATATTCATCAATGAACAGAAAAATAAATAAATTATACTTATATTCGGTAATGAACAATCTAAAAGTAACAAGAAAAAACCCAAAAAAAACTGAATTCACTATTGAACATGTTTAAAAGAAACCTAGATCTACACAAAAGTTATATTCGTTAATAAACAAAATCCTGGTTTCCTAGTCTAAATTTTTTGTTCATTAATAAACATAGAACCTCTGAAAAAAACAGATCTACACCTCGTTAAGAAACCCAGATCTACAGATCTGCAACGATGGGAGCCGATCAAGATTGCAGCAGCGGCGGATGTGGCGCGTTCTTCAGTGGTCCGCCGGTGGAGAATCATTTTAACGCAAACAAAAAAAGGGGGAAGGCAACGACGGTGGTATCTTTGCCACCAATTGTCGCCTGTAATTTCAAACGAGAGAGATCTGGGAGGGAAGGGATACAACTGTCAATGTTATGGTGTTGTTCATCTTCACCAGTAATAATGGTGATGATTGCCGGTGATGCAACTATCGTAGACGGGGTCAACCATGCGGCTACAGATGTTGATCGGAGAAGTGGTAGTGGTGGAGATGACGGGTGTACGAGCAACAGAGGGTAGAGAAGAGATAACCATTCGGTTTAAGGGTGTTGTACGACGATATCGTTGTTGATACGTGACCGGAGAGGTTAAAGAAGATAACCGGCGATTGAGAGAGGTGAGGTGGAGAGACTAGTAGACATTTGAAAGAGGTGAGAATGGAATATGGAAGGCTGGCGGCTAAACATGGAAAATTAAAGTATGTTTTAATTAGGGTAGGTAGGTATTAATTTAGGATTCTAATAACTATAATACCCCTTTTGGTTGTATTTAAATTTTCTTATAAGTTAATTTAATTACAGAAATACCACTTCACATCTTAACCTTTGATTAAATAATCTGATAGCTCTAAATACTTCTTGCTCTTTTCGCATGAACCTCCCTGTATGTATATATATATATATATATATAAACACATCATGTATGTGTGTATTCAAAACACAAATATACACATCTTTTTTCCCTCTATTTGACAAGGTTATCAAAATTGATATCCTAATCAAAATCTTTTTGAAAAGCAAGCAAGTACCAACATAATTACCAAAAGAACAAAGTACATCCTAAAGGCAACAAAACCTTTCCATTTTATAAGACATACAATGTAATACCCATTCTGGAGTTGTTATAAAATAATGTTTTATTGTATTTCATTAATAAAAAGAGGTTTTCTTATTTACTCATTATTGGTATTATTAGACATTATGTTTGGCATAAGGGATGTCTTAGACATTGAGATTAGCTTAGAAGGGTGTAAATACCCAAATTAGGGCACAAGACCCCATAAACAACTAATGTAGCCGCATTTTATATTTAGTGAGTGTGTGTGGGGACTATTTTGAGCCGAGAAGGAAACCGAGAAGAAAAATCATTATTCATTCACCAAATCACTTGGAATCACTTGGAAATTATCAGGTAATGATCCCTAACTTTTTGTGATCAAATTAGTATCAGTTTTGCAACAAATGTTTGCGATTTGGTTGGGTTTTTTAGAGTCTCATACGTGCCCTATCAAGGTTCCCACCAAGATGAGTAGTCACAGATAAATTTTTGAATAAAAATATTCCTGGATTTTTTTAAAGCGCGCTAAATTGTGATCAAGGAAACTAATATTGTATTATCAATATTCCACCATGAAATAAAATACAAAATTATTATTGTTTACTTAATACAATTTATGACGTTTATTTGAATTACTTTTATTGGCTTCTAATCGTAACTATCACCGTTTATGATATTAAAACCATTTTAGTTGATAACTAACTAATTTTGATAAACCGAAAAACACAAGTCTAGTATATTTATAAAATGATACTCTTACATGGTTTTGCTATAAAATTGTTTTTGCAAACCTTAAACAATTCTACACTTTATTTTATATGTTTCCTTAAACTTGGAGATACTGGAATAACTCATTATTTTTGAATATATAAAATAATCACTTAACTACCCTTCGTTACTATGTAGATGATACATTATATTCCAAGAATAGACAAAATAATAAACCTTATTTACAATACTTGTAAACTCGAAATTAGATTACAAGTGTTTAACACAACACTTTATTTAATATCAACTCTAAAATATTTAATATCTCATTAATTATTTACAACACTAATTACTTTAATACTAATGATGGTGAGATCGAATTTTAATATATAATTATGATATTTCCTTAAGTCGAAAAACATGACTTGTACATTTGTTATAAGACTTGAAACAATCACTTTGAGTAACTCTCAAAATTTACATCACTTATTCTTCTTCGGATAAGAACCTCGTTACAAGAACTTACTATTTTGAAAAACTTTCCAAAATTCCTTTCAATTATATATTTCTTAAAATTCAACACGTTAATATCTCACTAAGTTCCCCGAATATCATCAGCTTCTACGTTACCTTTTATTTGTATTTGTTCTCAAAATCGAGAACTAATAAATAATTTATTTGTTTTCCAACAAATACCTTAGTGCAGGTCCAATGTTCCCACTAACCTTTATAAAAACTTAACTTTACTTAAAACATCTTATTGACTTAGTCAAAATTTCAATTTTAATTAACAACTCTAAACTTAGACTTTATTCAACAATTTTAAAGTTCATGAAACCAAACCGGATTTTTACGCATATCCTTGATTCCAATTATGAAATTTTGGTTTTACTAAACCTCGCAAGTATAATACACTTAAAATTCTTATCTAAAACAATGAGCATCGTAAACTTAATTATAAATACTTATATAATCTATCTTATACTCAAAATGTTTTATTTTGAAAAACACGTCCTTTTGAAATAATATCTATTATTTCATGTGTTTCTATCATGTTCTAAACTTAAAACAAATTAGTTCATAAAACTTTTATTCAATTTACTTCGATAACTTTAGGAAAAAGTCTTCTAATTTTACAACAAACCTTGAAAATTTTAAGTGAAGTAATAGCATTCATATATATATATATATATATATATATATATATATATATATATATATATATG
>JAUEJL010009137.1:0-10102 GCA_032274825.1 Drosophyllum lusitanicum | reverse complement strand
AGGCGGCCGAGTACTCGGTGAATACTCGCTAGGCGGAGCTAAACCTTGGCAAATTCTATGTACTCGGACTGGAAAATCGGACTTGGTCAAACTCGGTCAAATTCGGCCAAACTCGGTCAACTCGGAGCTAGGCGGCTGGGCAAACTCGGTCAACTCGGAGCTAGGCGGCAGTCTAACTCGGTCAGCAGTTGCTTTTGTTGCTTTTGCTTTTGTTGCATTTGATTTCTAAACAAAGGATTTAATACAAAGGTATGACATAAAATGTAATGAATAATTTACACTAAGCTTCATTAAACTAAGTAAAACTAAGAGTGGCAAAAGGAATGGGCTTTGGTGGATTTGAAAATGGGCATGGGTCAAATGGGTGATGTACGTCGATTGATGCGTTAACTTATTTGTTGTTTCACTATTTTGTATTTATCAAATCTAACTATAAGAGCCATATTATTACTAAAAATGATAACCTATAGCATCTAAATTCAACTAATCTAGATAACAGCCAATGGCTAAGTAAGGAAGGCCAAATTGGTTTATTAATCCCATTCTTTTTCTTAATCTTATTAGCCATATTAACATTCCTTCAAATATGGCAATGATAATAGAGTTGTTTTCTAGACAAGGTTCAAAATATATCACAAACATCCATGTTAAGTTTCACTAGAATATAAAAGCCTTATTAATTTAAACCCACAAAACAAATTACTAGATTAAACACACTATATTCCGATTGATAACCGACATCAATCACACCTATAAAACATAAATCTTAGTTTCCCAGCAAACCTAAGGCTAAGAGAGCCTATCAACTTAACATCATGTATTCGTAATGAAAGGTTTTCTTTTCGAAATATTAATCCCTAAAATGTAGCATGTCTTTGATAGTTTGATATTACAGAGGATACTGTTTCAAGAACTAGTTCAAGTTTAGGACCAATACATTTACACGTAGTCTTCATCTTATAAGCTTTGATCAAGCAGACGATTATCGAATCTTATATCAAAACTTACTCATTCTTTTGCTTAATCCAAAACAAAATGTAAAAAACAGGTTAATCATAAGCTTAATTAAACAACTCCCAACTAATTTCCCCAAATTTAATTCAGTTACCAGTTCAGGAAAACATAATAAGATTTCTCTAACTGGCAGATCCAGGAATTTGGATCGCTAGGGGAAATAATTACCTTAGGGAAGAAGATCCACAGAAGTCGGATCACAACAAATGGCAGCAAAGAAACAATCTTGTTCAAGCTAAAAACTGCAGCAAGAAAGTTGTTCAAATTGAGCAAAAAACACAATTTCTTTTTCTACCACACAAATCATACAAGTGTCCAAGCTGCAAAATCTACCTCTACATTTAGCAATCGGGCGTTTATTGATAAAAGATAGGTACCAAAGTTTTTATTAACAAATTAAAATTCACCAAACTAATTAGCAATTCAATTCGACCCGAATGATCAGCCCATCACAAAAACCATATAACCAATCTACGTTACAAGGTTCCTTGATCTGATCAAGATGCAGAACCAAACTTCACACACAAATTGAAATAGGATAGCAACAGCTACTCAACTAGTCTTTCAGCGTAACAAAATTTATCATCCTGAAGACGATACTGTGCGCACAAACACTGGATCGTGCTCTGAACAAAGCCTCAAACTATAACTTTAGGTTTATAACTAGTACAACATTAACATAAATTTAGGTTTCCAATTTCACAATATGCCTAATTTCACCCAAATAATCATCTAGAATCTAGAATCCTTAATACACCGCAAATAAATTTAGGACTTTTAAATAATTTCAACCAAATTAGGATATAGGGTTAGAAACTTACCACCAGATGTAGAATGCGTAACAGTGAGTAGCTAACGGGCGGTTGAGTAGCGCCGGCGCCGGCAGTCGTGGCCAGGTAGGTTTCCGTTTTGCGGTATTCGCTGCTGAAAATGCAGTTTCTTAATTTCTTTTGCCGTCGCATAACAAATTTTCAGGGGTGAGATCTGTTTAGAAGCCCGAAAGGACAACCGGACGAGACCCGTCCCGGTCCAGATAGCCTCGGTCCGGTTCAGCTTTTTTGGTCTATTAATTGTTTTATACAATATATCAAACTAAACCGAGTTAGACCGAACCGAAACAAAACCCGAACTTTATAAAAAAGATAGGATCGAAGACCAGACTAGACTAGGCCTGCCGCTAAAAACGGCTATCAATTTTTAATATTTTTGCTATTTGGGCTAAAAGGTTGTTGGGGGCCTATGGTTCAATGGCTTTAAGCACAAATCAAAATGTATAGGATTGGGCTAATGGGCTTGGGCTTTGTGAGGTTACCATTTGGTTTGGGCGAGTATCAAGCAACAAAAACCTCATGTTTCTATTTTGTTTTCGGAACTAGGTTTTTTAACTCGCGCGTTGTTGCGGGATTTAACTTGTCTTGAAAGATACCTTTTGATTTAAAGAACTTTTGTTACTTCCGTAAACTATTGCGGATATTGATCTATTAACTAATTGCTAGAGTTTAGAATAGAGTTGTCAAATGGTCAGATCAGATTTGATCTGAATCAAGATTTGACCCATTGACATCCATATTTTTAGAAGATTATATTTTTCACCTTAGGATTGAAGATAACACAAAAGTTGAGTTTACTGTTTTTAATTTGTTTCTGTAAAAACAATTTACCATTACATCTTGTATGAACAATAGTAAGAGTAATGGTGAACAAAATTTGACAATTAAAGGCAAAGTAAAAGTTCATAATATTAGAAGAATACTTTTCTTAAAAACACAATAGAACACAAAGATAAAAAAATTAGTAGTAATAAAAAAAGAAAAAAAAAAGTAGATGAAAGCATAAGAAAAAGAAAGAAAACACATAAAATAAGTTTTCATGATTTGAAGAAAAAGATGAAAATTTAGGTAAATTAAAAAAAGGGTAATTTCATATATGTTTTTCTTAAATTACAAAATATCTTATATACCTAAAACATGCTTTGAAGATCATTGTATTTTATGTATTAAAAACTTATAATTTAAGTATATATATATATGATATTTTATACGTTAAGAAGGACATGAAATATTTGCCCCAAAAAAAAGTTTCTTAAATTTAAAGTCTATTCTTATAAAGTTATAGGATACAATCCTTTCATTATTCACTAACATGCAACACTGATTATATAATATAAGATGGTTTAAAAAAACCTAAAAGTGGAAAACTATAATACCTAGGATTGAACATGGTTGTTTTTCCTCACAATCCCATCTATGATTTAACATCACCTTTAAATATTATCCACATCTTTTATGTTTCGTACGCAATAAAATTATTTATACGCAATAACTTTATATTTTATTAATTTATACTATGTATTGTTTATTACTTATATGTTGTGTACAATCGGCTCCATTCTTATATATCATAAGTGGTTTAGAAAAAAAATAAAGGAATGCCATTGCCAAGGGCTTGAACCTCGGTGATTCCTTCATTGTATTTAGAAACAACCACTCCATTTACATGTCCAATATATCTATATTTCATAAAAAAGAAAACACTACTTTCTAAATTGGGGATAAGATATATGCTTATAGGAACACATATCTTAAGTGTTTCTACACTCAAACACTTTAAATGAGGGATATGTTAGTTATTTTATCATTTACACATTTAAGTGTTTATGCAGGCACGACCAAGACCTGTGCAGTCTGGGCTTGGGCCCAGGGTAGCAAACACATAGGGGCATTAATTTTCTAGGTCCACTTACCATACACTAGGCTCATTAATCTAATAATGTGAAGGGGTGGAGGGACAGCCAACTAGCAAGGGCAACGAGGTGATGACTAGCGAATGAACCAATTTAGCAACTATATCATCAATAACTTGTTTGGAGTTCTCAAGAGCATCCATGCACGATTCACGAACCGGCATTCCGAGCAAACTATGAACGATTTTGCAGCTAGGGCACGAATATGACTTGTCGATCACGAGATTTTGCATAATCGATTTGTAGTTTGGTGACTCATAATTGAGCAGTTGAATATGATTTTCAAGTAACTAAACCAAGAGAGTTCAGTGAACCAGAATCGATATTGCAGCAAGTTCAATGGACCATCATCTGTGTTGAAGTCAAGAATTGGTTTTGCATCAAGAATTAGAATCGATTTTGAGGTTAAGAATCGGTTTTGTAGCAGGAATCAAGCCACTAACAGGTTTGTTCATCATTCATAAATGATAGTCAAATATTTGTTCTAAGCTTCTAATCTCACATGAATGATTATTGAACTAATTTAACTTTGTTTTGCTCACTGGAAGTGGAGATTTGGGTGTTTGCAAGAGTTTGGTGTATCACATTCTGGTACATTTGTTTTAGTATGATTGTACTAGAGATCAAATTCCTTTTTCTAGTTGTGCTGCTTACATCACTTTAGATTTACTATGGTTCAAAGCTATTGTAGACGATATATAGGCTACCGGTCATAATTATGATATGGGAACCATTATTCATGTTTTGTAGACCTTGAGTGAGAGGTTCTTGTACAAGAAGTCATGAGTGTAGTGGTAAGACTTTATGATATTTGTTTGTGAGTGTTTTGATTGTTGAGATTAGTTTGTAATAATAGTGTAATATGTTTTCCATGTGTAGCTTCAACCATTTCAATGATACAATCTACATCTACATAATGTTTTGACCGTTAAAAAAACATTTTGATACATTTGTTTAATTTTGTTCTTTTTGTATTTATTTTGTGGTGTCATGTAAGTGGAGGTATTGGTTTTAAATTACACAAAAAGGGCTTTTGTTGTTAAGAAAAGGTGTTATTGGTTGTAACATGAACCATGTAGATGTGATTTAGTTACATAGTAATATGATGTTTTAACCAATGATCTAAATGTTTATTGATGACATTAACTCTTATTCAATTTTATATGATTATTGTAGCTACTTAGTTTTGTAATAATTTTGTTCTAATTGACATGTAGACTTGATCATTAAATAATAAACTTGCTTCAAAAGTTTAACTGTCAAAGCTATTTTATGTTATATACTTTTTTCATGAGTCGTAAAGTTTACACTTGGGGAGAATTTTTAGCCTACTTTTCCCGGGGCATTAAAAACCATTGGACTGGCCTTGTGTTTATGAGTGTGAAAACAGCTATCATAAATGCTTCTAGCTGCACACATTCTTTTCCGTTCTAAATTTGCATGTAAATTGTATGTTACTAGAAATAATAATATTGAAAAGAACTTTTTAGTTTCATGTTCGTTAGTACAAATTCATGTTCTCAAAATATGAAATATAGGTTTTGAACTCCTATTATTCTTTGATACAAATCCTTGTTTGTTTGAAAGTTTGATATGTGAAATCTTGGTTCTTTCGATGTTCTCCTATGGTTGGATGTATGGAAATGTTATGATATGTTAACCGGGTTGGAAAAATTTTCATTTTTTTTATTAGATATGACCCACATGTTGCTTAAAATTATTTTGAGTATTATTGTAACTATAAATGTTTTCAATACTTGGGGAACACAAAAATATATTTTGGACTATATGTTGTTTTGGATATTTTATGGTTTTGATGCATCGAGCTATTTATCCACCTATGACATATCAAAGGCACATCATTGGGGCACTGGTGGTGTGACACTTTATCTGACAGTGTGATTAGTCAACGGCGTCTTCTTAGGGTTTGGCTCCGAGAGCTATTTTGGTTAGGAGGCGTATAGGTCGACCCTAGACTTATAGGTTATGTTATGGTGGATGGTAGAACTGTGCCCCAACACCCATCTCACATTTGTAGGGTACATTTGGATCTGCAAGTCGAGTGTACATATGTCTAACATTTGTCATATATGTTGATGATGTGCAAATGTATGCGTTTTGTTAGGAGCTCGATGTAATACAATATGTGATATGCTATGAATTGTTGGTATTCTATGTATCGATATGTGTAAATTGGTATTTTGATTTGGAAACTTTGATTCTTGAAACTTTCGTCTTTGTTAAAATATTGTTTGTTATGTTATATATCTGCGCACTTGGCAATTGGCTCAGCCGTAGTTTTCTCTTCTTTCTCTGCGGTAGGTAGTCGAGGGACTTAAGGGAAATGATTAAGAGTCAGAAGCTTGTAAGGTAGTACTTTTTGGTTGGTATTGAGAAGTATTTCATTAGTTTTTCTCTGTTTATGTATCGTATGAGTAGCCTCCGTTTCATGCTAAAATGGGGTGTTACAAATATGGTATGGGAGCTCTACGTTTCGTCCTGTAGAAACTTAATAGGCTATGACTTGTGAGGTTGGTTAGCTAAGGGGTTAGGATCTTTCCCATTTAGCAAACTCGTATACGTTTCGTGTTCAATTTCGATCATCAAACACTAATCGATCCTTGTTACTTCCTTTAGATGACTCCTCATCGTACTAATCGGAGACAGCCAAAGGAAGAGGATGTGGACTTAAAAGCATTAGCATCTATGAATAGGGCTTTATCGGCTATGTTATTGACTATCGTGGCTCATTTTGTTGTTGTGATGCGTCATGGAGGTGTTGGAGGTGAAAATGGAGCTGCTAGAGGTGCAGGTCCCGATGGACTATGGAGTTGCTAGAAGTGCGGGTGAAGCAACTATAGGAGAAACACATGTTTGGTTTGAAAGGTTCTAGAAACATAAACCACAGTCGTTCAGCTCAGTGCCGACCCTGATTGATATAGAAAACTGGATTTGACACATGGAAAAGATATTTGGGGTATTAGGGTGTAACACCCTAAATTTCAGTACAAAATTAAACTTTTTAATTCACTAATAAAACAACATCATTTGTCATTTCATTTACATAAGTGTGCGGAAGCTCTATCTGATTTACAAAAGATTGGTGTTACTTGATGTCTTGTTTACATGACCATTAATCACAAATATACAAAGGAAGTGCAAATGTCATGTATATCCAAACATGTCACTATAGGTCGTATCAATGATTCCCAAAAGCTTCTACCCGCCTCACTGGCAAAAGCTACTATTTATCTACGGATACAAAACATTTAAAACAACAGAGTCGTCAGCATAACTCTAGTGAGTGTACCAAAAATAGTTTAACCAAATAAATAAGTCATCATCACAAGTTAAACAACATGGCATCACTTATTATAGCACACAAGATGTGGAGGACAAGTCCACTAGAGCTGGGTGTGTCCATATCTCTCGCCAAGGTAGGGGAGCACAAAGAATCCACCATACAACGGTTATCAGGAGTGAATGACCTGTTCCCCAAGTCCACTCGTGTTTTCTTAGGTTCGGTGGCTCGTCAGCCCATTAAACCACACGATCATAATGAGTACTATCATCCCCCTCCACTATTTGCACCAATTCCTTAACCACCCGTGTATCTAGATTCCCAATTGTTGAAGCCACATAAACCAATACATGTCACCCAATGGTTAGGAACCAACGTGGTATAAAGCACTAAATCACAAACACAGGTCCGGACCACAAAGACACAATCACAAACACAAGCAAGTTAAACACATATGGTTAATCACTTGCAAGAAACATCAACTAGCATTACATGCTTTCAAAACTTACAAAACATATACATAAGCATATCATATCATCATTAACATGATAATCAACAATAACAAGTCACACTGATGCAATGAATATGTAAAACATAGTATACAAGATCATTTAGATGACTTAGAAGTTTCTAAAATCAATTGTGTATCCGCAGGGTACAACTCACCTGTTTGGAATGATGAGGATCACTTCCAATACCAAACCTAAGCTATATCAATTGTATAGGAATCCTATAATCACAAAACATAAGGCTAATTTAATTCAGTTAACCGAAATCAAGACTCCTAAAGAGTATAGACTCAAAACCATGATTAAAAACCTTTTTCGGGTCTTAAAGACTCCATTTTATCTCCCTATAATCACTAGGATCAATCCCCAATCAAATACAAGGTCAAAGGGGGTTAAAATAATGTTTTTGGAGGTTTCAGGGTAGCTCGGGCCGGGAGAAAATCCCTGAAAAACTTCATGTTGCTGGACAGCCTGCGTCGCGCCGCGACACACATGGTTCACGCCGGGAACCCACGTATACAGTAACTTCCTGCTGTTTTTCTATGTTAAATCCGGCCAAACCCAAATCTTCCAAATCAAACTTATTTGCAGCATACCAAAGACTCAAATACACTACCAAACATACTTAACATCACCATATAACATATTATTGATGATTCAAACCCTAACTTCTTCATTTTTCCAAATCTTGACCCATTTTCAACAAAACACAACCAAACGTTGACAAAAACATCACATAACATCAAAAACAAAAACATCACTAAACAACTTGATCTTGCTCTTCCTTGTCCAAGAACCCAAGCTCTAATGTTGAGAAAATGAAGATCAAACACCAAATATCTTGATTCAAAGCATACACTCTTGTAATCTACCTTTAATTTTCCCTTTTTCCTTGATGTCTCCGGCTCTTCCTCTCTATCTATCTCTTTCTCGATCTTTCCACATCCCAAATGGGGTGTTTGACCCCCAACTTGGGTCAAATAGATACTTACACACACAACTTTACAATTCAAGTCCCTCCACTTCCATTATTTGACACTTTGTTTTCTAATTTTTATTGCAATACACACATGCACAATATGTAGTACAAAATAATAATAATAATAACATTTCAATTACTAAATCTTCAAGTAAACTTATATATATATTTAGAGGTAGGATCAAATGAGAACACCTCCTAATGTAAGAACTTGGAGAACAGTTTATAGTCCTTGGATGATCTTTATTTAATAGCTGAACTGGGAACCAGGATTTCCCCCTGGTTGAGAATGCTCTAGAGGTATTTCATCACCCCCGGGATGGACAATGAAAAAGTTATAATCATGATGGGCATCCATGCTTTAAATCTTGTCTACTACACACATTAGACAATAACAAGAGCACATTAAACAGAGGATCAACAATTCTAGCACAAGAGGAAACATGATTTCCCTAGCTCTCATATAATTCTTGAAACATCCTCAAAAATTTAAATAAATTGACTTAAATATATATTTGTTAGTTATTGGTATAAATGACTAAAATAGTTATTAAATGAGGTGATAAAAATAATAATAATAATAGATAAAAAATGATAAAATATTAGATGATTTAAGATAAGGATTCCGAAAATATCCCCGTTAGTCGAAACGGGTAAACGGGTGTCGTGTTGTAAGTTAAAAAGGGAAACAAGATACCCACCTGTGGATAATTAAAACCCACAAGTCGGTCTTGACTTATCACTACACAGACAAATACACGTAACACACACTACACACATACACTTCATCTCTTCTTTTTGTTCTTTGAAGATTGAAAGAAGAAATCAAGAAGGAATATCCAAGCAATCATTCCAGCCTCTAATTCAAGTCTAAAATCAGTTCATAATCTGTTCTTCATCCTCATATTCCACTAGTAAGTACTTCATCTCCATGTTCATCCTTGTTCTTGAGTTGTTGGGTTTTTTTTAGGTCAAAAATGGGTCAAATCCGAATTTGACCAACATGAACTGATTTTGATGCTTCTAATTGTTTCTACAACTTGTATAGATGATAAAGAACACAATTTATGGATTAGAATTGGTAAAATTTCCCAAATCCAAGAAATAACCAAATGGGTCAAAATTGCAAAAAACTGGTCAAATCCAATTTGACCATCAAGAACCGATTTTTAATACTTTAACAAGTTCATATAACTCATATGGATTTATTGGAACATAAAATTCACATTGAAATGGTGATTTTGATTGAATTGGCAAAAATAGTGCTAAAATAGACTTTAAATGGCCAAAAATTGGTAAATGCTATCAAACAATAGTTTTAATTTATTTGGTCAGTTCCAATAGCTTCAGTAAGTCATTTTGAGTAGGAATGGTGCATTGGAGGTGTTGGAATTGATGTATTTCAAGTTTTCGCCATAATGGACACTTTCTTGTTAATTTAAGTTTGATTTTTGTATGAATTAATTGAATAAGTGTTAAGAATGTTAGAAAGCACCTACAAGTGCCAAATGATGCTAGGGAACACTGAAAATTGGTTAAAGTTGAATTGGAGTTGA
>JAUEJL010009126.1:0-10103 GCA_032274825.1 Drosophyllum lusitanicum | reverse complement strand
TCTTTGAAATAATTAAATTATTTAAATTAAAACAAAAAAATAGAAAATAAAAATTGAAAAGATATAGGGTTGAAAAGAGTTGGATGTGGAGGTTTGTAGGGTAAGTTGAGTTGAAGATGAAATATGATGTGAATGCTGATGTGACAGTGAGGTAAGTTAGGTTGGATGCTGGTGGTCTAACACAATAACATGGTACACAGTACCGCCCACTTGTTTTATTTTCAAACCCTCTTTTTATAATCACATAGTCACTTAGAGAGTTAGAGACAAAAACTTTAGACCAAACGTTTCGGGATATGTTTCCTCTTCACAATACGGACATTTTCATCACACAATTTTATATGAGCACCATACCCATTTAGTTCGAGTTATATAGCATAGCCTCAATTCAATGCTTTTTAGTGTGAATTTTACAATCTGAAACCATAATTTTTATACGTATTGCTTTGATTCATGGTTATCAAAATTGCATCATGATCGTACGATAAAACCAACCAAAAATGTGCCGGATTGTACTTATAATCGCAAATAGATAAGATCCTATGATTGCTATACGATCCCACATTATCTTTTTTTTGACATTTTTTTATTTTTTATTATTACTATTATTTTACATTTTTTTAATGGTAAACTTTGTGCTGAAAATAATTGTTCGTAGTTTTGTACTTTGCGCACATGTTACATGTTTGATTTTCTTTTATTATAAGAGATAGAAGTTCACGATAAGAAGGTTTTGTTTTGAAATAAGTAATTAATGTTGTGCACAATGTGCTATAGATATATTGATTGTGTTTAAGAGTTACATATTAAATTTTATTATAATATGTAAACCAATGAATTATGGTAAATTTTATTCTATGTTTTTAATATTTAAAATTTGGATGGTTTGATGTATGTTATTTTAGAATTTAATGTTACATTCCCTTGTTAAAATGTTATATAATTGGTTTTTACAAAGATGAAAACGATCCTAGATAAGATCCCGATCTTGATAACCTCACTTTAATTATCTCTCTTTTTTAGCACAAGATTTCTATTACATAAAAAAGCTTATGAAGAAGTATGAGTACCCTTGCATTGACTACATCGATGGACCCAATGAAATATTGAAGATTAAAGTTTGGATCAGCAACTCGCGTTTAACAAATCTAATGAAGTCGTTAACACTCCTAGGATCTTTGAAAAACAAGAATTTATTATTAAAATTAAGCTCTCGTTTGTTTCGTGAAATTCGAAAGAATGAAACTGATTTACATTCCATCAAGCCCAACTACGAAATAGACTTTTCATTACTCGAGGGAATGTAAATATCTCAAAGAATGAGATTTTATTTAAAAACAAGTTTACCAAGCGCAATACAGTATGAAATCTGATTTCAATTCTATTCCATTCCTTCAAATTTTGTAAAACAAACAAGAACTAAGCCTTAAAGGTAGAGACTATAAAATACAAAGTAATCATAATAATTCACACATATAAATTTAAAATAAATGAGTTAGAGTAGATAATTTTGCCATTAAAAGAGAAAAAGGCCATCTGGATCATATATTTTACCAAAGCCCATAAATCCTTTCTAATAGTTATTAGTTAAAAAACAAAAAAAGAAGCCCATTGAGCTAAGCTTCAACCCAAGTTTGAAAATCTACGGCTAAATATATGCATACGCTCCGTTTCAAATCCCAACCGTTCGATGGGTCTGGTTTTATAACACACATCCTACAAAACCCTAATTCCTCGTTTCGCCTTCATCGTCCAGCCAGAAGAGACATCCCTTCGTCGCCGGTGCCGATTTCAACAGGCATGCTTTCGTAAACTCTACACCGTCTGTATACTTGTATCATATAGTTTGGTAGCTGTTTAATCTCATGAATAATATATATACGTATGTTATGTTACTGGGTAATCAATCGATTGTCTCGAACTTTGAATCACTGATGTTGATCTTTTGGTTTTGATTTCATCATTTGTTCTTCGCGGTCAGTTTAATTCGTTATTCTTTCTAGTAACTTATGTTGTGAAAATGTAGTTAGAATTTGTTTGTGTTTTTTTCTTCAATGGAAGACGACTGTTGTGAAGGAATGGAGGATATGAACTTTGTGTTATTTGTTTGTTTCGAAAGTGTTTCTGTAGATAACTTTAATGGAGTAATGAATGAAACCTTGGATTTTACAATAACTGTGTATGTATGTAGATTGAAGAAATGGCTGAAGTTGCAAAGGGAGGACCAGTTGTTCCGGAGTCTGTATTGAAGAAGCAAAAGAGAAGTGAGGAATGGGCTCTTGCAAAGAAGCAAGAAACTGAAGAGTTGAAGAAGAAGAATGCTGCCAACAGGAAGTTGATCTTTAACAGGGCTAAGCAGTACAGCAAGGAGTATGAAGCTCAGGTATTTATATATTATTGTTTAATGTACTTTTATCTGTTTGATTTTTGGTATGAGTTGGTTTGATTGGTTTAGTTGTTTGGCATTTGTGATTTTTGTTTTATTACAGGACAAGGAGTTGATTCAACTCAAGCGTGAGGCTAGGTTGAAAGGTGGCTTTTATGTAAACCCTGAAGCAAAGATGCTGTTTATTATTCGTATCCGTGGGTATGTGTTGTGCCGCCTTTAAATTTTGTGGTTACATTAGGTTTATAAATTGTTAATTTTATTTTCACATTTTGAAACATCTAGTATCAATGCGATGGACCCAAAGTCAAAGAAGATTTTGCAGCTTTTGCGTCTGAGACAGGTGATTTGTCATACCCTCCATCCCATGCTTTCTGTGTTGGTTGAACTAGTTGAACTCTATTGAGTTCAAGCCCAAAAAACGAGCTCAAATTATATAACATGTGATCTATGTGCGTCGTCTTGGATGCTTGTCATGAAATATTGAAATGAACAGCCAAGAAACATGCATTTGATATTTGCTTTGTTTATCTCTTTTTCAAGTTATATACTTTCAAACTTGGTTTTGTTTTGACAGTAAGTGAATCTTTTGCTCAATTTTGAAATAAAGAAATTACAATTTGATACACAAGTGACTACAAGGAAAAATCAATATCGTTTAGTTACTTAAGGATTGAAATTATATTTTTATCCGTTGTGATCATAAAAGACTGTGCTTATAGATTTTAGATAGAAGAAGAAGGAATGTCATGCATTAATTTTGATGTAAAGCACATGTTGGGACTTGTCTTGCATCCAAAGTAGATTGTTATGACAGAAATGCATCATTGAAGATGTCTAGATTTTAAAAAGATAGCTTAATGTGTTTTCAGAGTAATCTACATTCTACTTCTAAAGGGCATTATATTTTGCTGACTAATAGAAAGGACATTTTTGACTTGGGGTTGAAGGAACCGATGTATTTTCTATGTTGGCATCAGTTAGTTTAAGTCACTTTAGCATGAATACTGAATCTTAGAGAGGAATTACTGTGCTGTTAAGGGAATATTTTTTATTCATTATTATTATCTTTGTTATTCTTATTAGTATTATCATTATTCTTTGCCGTGGGGATTTCTGATCCATTTCCACTTAGAACACTATAATCAGAAATCTGCTTAATTGGAACTAGAAATGTTAATTTGGCCCTCCTATGATAGCACCTGAATGGAAGAGAGTTATTTTTTTCAAACAAGATGGCTCACCAGATGTTTACTCACTCCTTGTTAAATTTCATTATCAGTATTCAGTACCTTGTTAGAACACCACAACTGATTAACCGGCCGGGGTTTTTACTTTATTGACATTGATTATGTCTCAATGTGTGCTAAGATCTGTTTTAATCAACCAGATATTCAATGGTGTGTTCTTGAAAGTCAATAAAGCTACATTGAACATGCTACACAGGGTTGAGCCATATGTTACCTATGGGTATGTATCTTTATACTTGAAATATATTCTTCCGTATTTATGTTGTAATGTAACCTCTAAATTGAATGATGCTATTCAGGTACCCAAACTTGAAGAGCGTGAAAGAATTGATATACAAGAGAGGTTACGGAAAGCTTAACAAGCAAAGAATCCCGCTAACCGACAACTCAATTGTCGAACAGGTTTGTGGTTTATCTTTTTTCCATTATATAAATATATTTATTAAATCCAGAAAATCAACCATGATTGAATTGTTAACAGGGTCTTGGAAAGTTCGGTATCATCTGTGTTGAAGATCTTATTCATGAGATCTTGACTGCTGGTCCTCATTTCAAAGAAGCCAACAACTTCCTGTGGCCATTCAAGCTGAAGGCGCCTTTGGGTGGTTTAAAAAAGAAGAGAAACCATTATGTTGAAGGTGGAGATGCTGGCAACCGTGAAAACTTCATCAATGAGTTAATCAGGAGGATGAATTAGAGCAAATGATGATGTGTGTTTTTTTGAGGTCTGGTGTTTTCAACATTAGGATTAATAGATTGTTTACTTGTCTTCTGATATTTGGGTACCGAATACTTTATTTTTCAATCAAAGAGAATGTAACATCCTTCAGATTGTTTTCTTTTTTATCTACTAGCTTTTTTGGTTTGCAAAACCTTCAGTGTTATATGCTGTTTTTTTCCCTTTTTACATAATGGTGCATTTTTAAATTGCATTGTAGCTTCATTCTTATGGTCATTTTGTAGGTAAATAATGAATACGATGGGCACCCAGATATGGCAAAAGATTGCCTTTCAGGAAAAAAGATGCGCCAAAAGATTATATTTGAACCAAAGGGAGAACAACAGTAAACGTTTGTCACTTTGTTGTATGTCTAGCTATAATCCTGTTCTTGTTTTGCAGCCATAACTGCTGCTGCTGTTGCATCGATTTTTGTTGATTCATCACTCCATTCATATATTTGCTTAATGTATCCTATGCAATGCGAAATCATCATTCAGCCTTTGTGCTGTGGTTGGATTGATTGTAGCCACGCAGTTTGATTTTTTTCCAATATGATGGTGTGGTAGCCTGAGAATCTGGGTTCGTTCAAAAATGTTCGTTTCCTGATAAACTTGCTTCAAAACCTGATGTGGTGTCTTGTAAAAACGGGTTTATTGGTTGAAGTTGAGGCTGAGACAATGTGTGACAAAATGTCTGTCTGATAAGTTGATTGTTGGTGGGTGGGTGTTTGTGTTAGGACAAGCTCCCAATCAATTTTTGAACTGGATTCTTTATGCTCGAGTAAGTCATCGAAACTGTTTTGATTTTTATTTTCCTTCTTTACCTCGTTACCCAGGCCGTCATCAAAAGAAATAAGATCCACCACAATCGGTTTTTCATGTTGAAGTCTCTCCTTAGATTCATCTGCAGTTCTGCAAATGCCTCTGGGTGCTCATGACTTCCTCTAGTGACTTGCAGTCCTCACCTGATTCAGAACTCTTATACGAAACCATCTCTGTTGATGAACTGAAACCGGAGAAGTCTGATTGTTCTGCATAAAATTCATGGCATCGGGACAACAATCCAGGCCTTGGGAGAACCAATGCCTTTCCTGGCGTCTCGAAAGCCACGTTATCCTTTAAAAATTCTTGCAGCGTTTGGATCAACTCTCCTGACACAATCTGGACTTCAGGGTATTCTGAAAATTTACCAACTTTGATGTTTTTACAAACAGAGTAAAACTCATCAAGCTCGTCAAACTGCTTTTCGGCTTTTACACAAATCTCCAATATGTTAACACATGATTGGTATTGCAACTCTGAGAAGTTATTTAGCAGAAGAACCAACCCATCCGAAATATCTCTATACAAATCAAAACTCTCCCTGACAACCGCATAAACAGATATCTTTACCAACTGATGCTGTTTCGCCACACCATTTGGTCTTGCAGCGATTGCTCTTTGGAGCAATCGTTGCCAGCAAACAATCCTATCAATCAACATTGCTGGTTTCATCTCACAAACAGCATCATTAGTTTTCTTTCTAGAGCGGTTAGAGACTTCTTTATTGTATGTATATCTTCTTTTAAGTTTCCCCCTTAGAAAACAATCCAAACGTTCTTCTAAATACAAACCAAACGTCCGAGCAAACCCGGTGTAATCCCAGGGGTTCGAAGATGAATTATCACGAAAATCTGAAAGATCAAGCAGTCTCCTTGAATCTCCTTTGGCCGCATGAAGGATTTCTTTAGGAAAATAAGGATCGCCATCTTGAAATATACGTAACACAAGCATCATTGACTTTTGCGTGACAATCCAATTACGGGTTCGAGTGATTCGTCTGCAAATGGCTCGTGCACAGGCAGCTGCATAGATTTTGTTGGATGATATGAGGTTAAGAATTTCGCTTACATAGCGTTCGTCAATGGGTAAATCGTCGTGTGTGGTGACTTTGAGGACTGCTACCTGAAGATTATTGGATGAACTATAATTGAGTTTGGCTAGACTTATGCTGGTTTGATCTTTGACCGCTCCAATGGCTTTTTGTAATCTGTTTGGCATTCTTTATTTATGATTTATGATTCACCCTCTTTTGTTCTGGGTTCTTTTGCAAAAATTGTTTTCTTTCCTTGAAAGATTTGCAACTTTGCTGGCTACCCTTTGGATAAGATATGTGTATGATATGGGCAGCAAAGAATGTTTTGCAGAGGGAAAATGGAGAATGTGAAGATTGTGGGTGCCTGCATAAATGTTAATCAGGTTGGTGGTTACCCCTTGATTCTCTCATCACCTTTGAGAAAATTTAGGAATGTTTTTCTTTTTAAATCTTTATGGGTTCTAAACTTTATCAAAATGGAGCCACAATGTGTATTCAATTCACATGTCTATTGTTGATAATATGTGAATTCAAGTCTCTTTAGAAACATCTCTTGTAGATCATCAATAAAACTAATCGGAAATGCATGTAGAAATCTGGAGATAACCATTGGCGGACCTAAGTAGGAAGAGACAGGGTACGAGTTACTACTACTCAATTGAGCTTTAAGAGTGAAATTTTGGTATATTTTTGAAAGAAAAAAATATCCCTAGTTCGCCCCGGAGACAACCAGACATTCCTTGAGAGGGGAAGATGAAATTTTCCCCTTTTTCTCTAAGCAATAAACGCAAAATTCGGATTTATACTTTCTGCTTCTCGGAACAATAACACGGTTCTCATTACAGGGGTGAGGTCGATTTAGGTCAATTTTGAACAAAAACTGATAATTTCGGTTAATGATTACTTCTAATCGATCGGTTCGGTATTTGAATGAGGGCGGTTACCGTTTTTGAATCGGTTAACCTTTTTCAAATAGTGTGAAAAACTCTAATAGAAAAACTTATATAACTTAAGCTTATAAAAAAATTCCTAACAAATTTAAAACATAATAATCTAAAAAGTCATTTTTTAAAATTTTTTCATACACTATCCATATAGAGGTTTTATATAAATATATATAAATACTACAAAAGGTTTTAAATACGGGTGAGCATGGGGCCGAACCGGTACCAATACTGATTTTACCGAGTAATAAATTTGGTTCAAAGACGGTATCGAATACCGTACCGAGTATTCATATACGGTACTGGTACCAAGTACCTATTTTACCTAGTCGGTTCGGTACTCGTCCTGAGTACCGATTTAGCAATATTCCAAGTACTGAGTACTGAACCAAAAAGTCTAACTTTATACCGGTATCGTTTCCTGTCCGGTTCAGTATTTTCGGTACTCACACTCACCCCTAGTTTCAAATGGGGAGGTTTGGTTAATATTGGGTTGGTTTTAAAAACGGTTTGGATAGTTTAAATAGATTTATCGTTTAAATTGGTTATGGTTAAATCCGCCTCTTTCATTATATTCTTTTAGTTTAATCTTTTATTTTCCAGTAGTTTAATTAACACCATCCCACCACCAAAAACATGATAACCACTCCCTACCATCAATCTTTACCACCTATGCCACTATCATTTCACCACCACAAATATCCTACTCCTACCACCACTGCCACTTCCTACCGTCACAACCACCTTTCTTTTTGGCCACCTTCAGCCACTGAATCTTAACCTTTCAACCACCATCTCAAATTCATTCAAACCTTCAAACACATCTTCATTCCAACCCAAATTCACACACGCACACCTCCATTCACACCTTTAACCACATATTCAATCCCTAATCAAGACATCTTTTGAACACACACAAGCGCGTATACACACATCAACTAATCAGAGTTAGACACAAACATATAGAGATAGAGAAATGAAGTTACGATATTCGTTGTCAACCAGAGGTAGAGAGCACATATAGAAAAATGGGTAGAGATGAGAAGAGACAACTTAATTGTTTATTATTTGGTAGGGGTGGGTTTTGGTTCTTTTTGTTAACAAAATACATTTAACTTTATTAAATGGCCTGAATACTAGAGTATTCTAACCTTAAGATTAAGGGGCTGATTTTATAGTTGGAATAGTTCAAAGGTGTTGTATGAAACTATTTTTGGATGTGACATGTTATTTAATAAGAGTTTTAAATAAACAATTTGAATGATACAAATTATCATTTTAATATTAATATTGATTTATTATATTATAAGATATGATATGATTATCTAACAAGACAACATGTGAAAGAAAAGATATTAAGGTAAAATACTTGATGCTTAATTTTTCAAAATGTACTTTAAGATAAAATACTTGGTGCTTAATGATTCAACAACGTTCTGCTGATTCATTCAGCACAATCTTCATTCAGATGCGGCTATCAAACGCACTAAATGCTGAACGATTCAGCATTCAACGCTGAATGGTTCAATTTAGTAGCGAACAAACAACACCTAAGACATTATAAAAACATAATTTACAGATTATACCATACAATATTTTTAATACATTTTTCTGGGTTTTTCGTGAAATGTAATCGTGGCTAATTGTCCTTGTATTATGTTGTACCTTCTAGCATCTTGCTAGTTTTAATTTTATAGTCTTTTAAAAAAAATATTTCATTTTTAACAAACAATATGCATGTCTTATTTCCTAAAAATAAAATTACCATGTTAATGTCACGTTTAGGGGTGTAAACAAGCCGAGTCGAGCCGAACTCGAACATGGTACTTATCGAGCCGGACTCGTTTAGGATTTTTTAAGCTCGAGCTCAGCTCGTTTAAGTTATATGAAGCTCGTCTCGGCTTGACTTGTTTTAGCTTAAGGTATTATTTTGAATTTTTATTAAAAGAATACATATAAAAACAAATAAATAAATAAATTTTGTATATGAAACTCGTTTAGGCCTGCGAGCCTAAACGAGCCCACTCTTTGAGACTCGAGCTCGGGCTCGTTTAATAAATAAGCTTTAGTCTAGACTCGAGCTTATTAAGGCTCGGCTCGTTTTGAGCTTTTAACGATTCAAGCTAGAGTAGCTCGCGAGTAGCTTGACTCACTTACATCTCTAGTCACGTTGATAACATAGTAAATTTAAACTATAAATTTTCTTAATATATTACTAAACAAATAATATGGTAACTTAGTTTTGATTATTAGTATCCTAAATTCTATATTACGAGTTATGCTGAAGGAATTGTTTGTGGTAAGACGTGAAAGGGAACGTGGGTTAAATCCTGGTTATGTGTAAAGATCTTGGATGATTAGACGGTGTATAAGATAAAACCACATAAATGACTAGACTACGTATATTAGAGCATAGCCCAACTTACTCGTAAAACCTGTTAAAACGAAAAATCGCTTTACAAAATAAACTTTATATTATGAGCTATGTTGAAGGAATGATTTAGTTGATTCCATTATACGAAGATAAAGTTACTTTTGTAAAATTTAATTAAAAATCAAGCAACATGTGAAGAAAAATAAAAATGAACAGATGATAAAGAGATGACACGTATTCGGGAGAGAGGGGGTGAATTTTGTGGTGGATTTGCAGAGCAGCAACATGGCCACATGGGGATGTTCCAAATGAACAAATATGAGATCTAACAGCAACTACAACCTTACTCTTACTCTTTGTTAGCGACTCCCTTTCTCTATTTTTTATGGGATTGTTTACTCTAAACAAGCTTTTAACTTTAACCTTACTCTCTATTCAATGATTCAACGGTAGGACCCATATATTTAATTCATATCTTTTAATTAAATACAATGAAAAAAAATTAAATACAAACTATTAATAAGTATTAATAGATACAATGAAGAAAATTTAAATAGAAAGTAAAACTATTTTA
>JAUEJL010009115.1:0-10103 GCA_032274825.1 Drosophyllum lusitanicum | reverse complement strand
TTATCATTAGAAAAGTTTAAATTAGGTTAAATATGTAACAATTGAACATAAAATATTATAAAACAGATAGTTACAACAATTCAGATATTTCAAAAAACAAACAGCACAATATGAATGAACATTCGGACGTCAGAATCACCTCTTAATGTTCAGACATGGTATTCAGATTCAGACTCAGAATCTCTTAATAAACAAACGACACCTAAACTTATTTTTAAAAAAGTAAACCCATAACTTGCGTGTTGAATCATCAATGAAGGTCACATAGTAGTTTGATCCTTCTAAAGAAGAGACCGGTGTTGGTCCATAAACATCTGTGTGAACAAGCTCTAATTTTTGAGTTTTACCCGTCTTCAAATCTGGATGGACTCAGCCCGCTGGTCACCGCATTCACCCCATTATCAGAAACTTCATCCATGTATAAAGTACCTCGCTTTTTACCCCTGGCGATTCAAAATTCCCTTTAACAACTTTTTATTGCCCTCCACCAAACATAACATCATATTCTTGGTCGTCCAATTGCCCAATAGAAATCAACTTTGATCTGTCTCTGCCGCACTAGATGATTCTCTAGAACTCCGTCTCCTTATATCCTCTCCTAGGATGAAATCACGAATGCCCCTAAAAGTGAGTTTAGAGGTTCTACCAAATTTTCGGTAACGAGGATAACAAAAGCAAAGCTTGGACCTCATCTTCGAACTTGATGTCAACGGAGAATAAGCGGGAAGTAATAGTGTTGAAATCATTAATGTGTGAGGTAACGGACACACCTTTCATTCTTGTGTTTACTAACTTTCTTATCATACCTTGTTAGAAGCAGAATGTTTCTCATACATGTTTGACAAAGCTTTCATCAATCCACATGCAGTAGTCTCCTTCACAATGTTAAACGCCACACTCTTGTCTAGTGTAAATCTGGTAACAGCTAGAGCTTTTCTGTCAAGAGCAGCCCATGCATTGTTTTCCATTTTATTCCCTTCAAGTCTTGATCCAAATCTTCCTGACACAGCAAATCCTCAATTTGCATTTTCCACCACCCGAAATCTTGTCCATCAAAATTTTCGATTCTAGTCTTTCCATCCTCCGCCATTATCCCAAACTGAGTTTCAGATGAAAAAAATGCCTAGAAAAGAATTGAATCCGACCTGATTTGAATCTGCCAAAATTTTGGCGGCGGTTTTGGTGCGAGGAAATCAAGAGCCCAGGCTTGGATAGCACTTATTAGTATCGATCATTCACAAACGCAAATAACCGAAATGCATAAAGAATAAAGAACACGAGAGAATTTACTTGGTTTGGTCAATATTGCTATCAATCTATGTCCACGGGAGCAACTAGGGTTATTTTTTTATTGAGACGCTACAATGTTTACATGTACAAATGAGATTAATTTATGGAGAAAACATAATTAGGGAAACCATCTAATTATGTAAACTAGATCAACTTAAATATGGAAACGAGATCATCTGATTTTGGAAACGAGATCAGAGCAATGAAGCCCAATGAAGCTAGGGTGGGCCGAACCCTACTGCTTCTCCCTTCTCTTCTCGGCTTGGCCAAGTGGGCCAAAGCCTACATCCCAACAAAAGGTTGGTCAAAAGCGCTCCGAATCGGTCAAACACCTTTTTAGTAATTATCCATTTCAAATTATAGTTTTTTGAGATAATGTTTAATTATTAAATTTAATTAATTATCATAAACCTATTTAGTAATTATCTATTTCATATTTACATACAACTTCTACCACTTTTTCAAAAATCACCCTTTAAGAAAAAAATTGTGTACGTATTAAATTAAAAAATAATAAAATATGGTCTAACTCCTACCTATTATTTTTTAATATTACACATTAACATATTCACTCCTATAATAACTTAAATAGGATTAAATTAATAAGTGTACATTTACTTATATCTTAAATTCTTATTTACGAGTAATGTCAAAATTAAGGCCGTTTTTGGGTCGACACGAAACCCGACACGAACCCGAAATGGGTCAAAAGTGGGTTGACACGAAAGCAACACAAAAATAAATTTGTTGGGTTAAGGTCAACCCGACAACCCGAAAGTCACCCGTATGACCTGTTTAAGGGTAAAACTATAACATTATAAAATTTTCTTTAATACTTTTAATTTAAATTTTGAAAAGAAGATTGTGACTTCAAATAAGAGAGTGACATCTTAGGGCAATAAAACCCGCTAAACAAAAGTACAAAATCTTTGAACGTTAAAAACTTAAAATAAACAATAAAAGATTTACAGTTAAAACAATAGTACGTCATTTGAGTATTTATTATTTTGACTTTATGATTTTGGTATTTTTACATTTGTTTACTTGGTAGGTGGTACTTTAGTATTTTGAATCGATTCATATTTCTATTTAGTGATGAATTCTTTTAAATTTTTCGGTTGTTTAGTTACATTATTTATTGGTACTTGATAGAATTAGTACATCATAGTTTTTGTTACATTCATTTATATAAGTTGAATAAAAAATTAAAATTAAAAATGAAATCAAACCGAAACAAATACAATTGAAACGAACACTAAATACCGAACTTAAAATATAAACGAAAATCATTTTCAAAATTAACGAACATGGAATTTGAATGATTGAGAAAGAAAACCATAATTGTAACGGAAAACCGTATTAAAAAATCATACTCGAAAACCAAAAAATACTCGTCGATCTCATTTGGCCTAAATGGGTCAACACCACCCCGAAACGAATTTTTTTTGACACGACCCGAATCTGACACGAAAATAAATGGGTCGAAATTGGGAAGACATGAAACTGACCCAAACCCGAAAATTTATAATTAGACTTGATACATTAGCTAACGGGTCATACATCTTATTTGAGGTGGGGTGGGTGAGGTTGGAAAACAAAAATAAATGGTTTGAATCCTGGGTCATTATCCAATTATATACATCTATTGTGTCGTGTAGGTAAGATCTTGATACATTAGCTAACGGGTCAGATCAAGATCCATTTAGGTGGGTAATGTCTTAATCAGATAAGAGCTAGATTTGATCCTAATCAGACTCTGTGATGAACCTAAAGCTGACCAGCTTCGTCTGAATGTGTAGTCATGTCGCGTTTTGATGATATGGTTAAACTGCTTGACTAGCTGAGAGAGTTACATGCTTATAGTGGATGTTATTTGAGCATATGTGGAGTTTGCTAAGGATAATATCTGGATTGCCCCCAATGAACAGGGTTGCTCGTTATTCATTTATCAATGGTGCATTTACCTTGGTGTAACCATGCATGATTTGGACTATCCATATTTGCTTGTTTTTATGACTTGAGAATGTTATGATACTATAAGCAGACACGTCTTCAGATGGTATGTGTGCTGCACTTGCTATATCAGCTGAGTCTGTGTGTCATCGTTGAATGTGATGGATAGCAGTCAGGTCTTGTTTATTAATGCACCACTGTGGAATGGTTTTTTAGATATTTACCTGCACCAGTAGTGAAGAAATGCTTACCGACTGTTGGACCCATAACATGAGAGTTCAAATAATGTGCAACTAAATTTGTGTGTATACATACATATAAGTTTTATATGGGTTTGGGTATCTGTATGTAACTATGGAGGTATGAAAAAGGGATTTACATTTGTAATAAAATTGGGTAGAATTTTCATCCACCATGAGGCCAAATTATCCGTTTTAAGTGGTACTAAAATTGGCATAAGTGTTTTGGCAGTTTGTCTTTATGTAGTCAGAGGAGACGTGATGGTGCCTATGTATTGTATAATTTGCTGCAAATAGATATGTAATTTTGTTTCAGGAATTCAAGGTATCTCACTATTAGTTTCGGGGAGATCACACATGTGCATTAGTTATTTGAAAATTTTCTGTGTTTTGGTTCTTCAGTTACTTTTTTAATGTGTTCTTTTAAGATTATTTTGAGAACTTGACTCTGGGGAAACATGGTTTACTCTTTTGTGTCGATGGAGCCGAGGTTTTGATTCAAGAGAACAAACAACCTGTTTGCTAAATGCAAGTGAAACATTATGCTACTAGCGGGAGGATGACCTGCTGCAATGATCATTGGAATTTGAATAAAAGTTTTTGACCTTGTTATGGCTCTTGCATCAAGTTTTGTGATTGTGGACTTTGACATGTAAAATAATGGTTGTAGGTTCCACTTTTCAACATACTGAAGAAGTTTGATGGAGAGTCTGTTACAGAAGTTGTGCGTCCTCGTATAGCCAGGATGAGATATCGTGTGACAAGGCTTCCACAGTATCTTATTCTCCACATGCGTCGTTTTACAAAGAATAATTTCTTTGTGGAGAAAAACCCAACCCTTGGTGAGTGTCATTGTATATGTTGTGTGTGATTATTACGTATCTATATCACTTGCTTATAGTTGCATGTCTATAAAGGACAAATACATCATCGCCATGTGTATGTGTATGTGTATGTGTATGTTTGTATTTATTTAGCTGTGACTACTGTGTGTCAGTTAACTTTCCTGTGAAGAATCTGGAGCTGAAGGATTTTATACCCTTACCTACACCTAAAGCTAAAGAGGAAGAAAGACTACGTTCCAAGTATGATTTGATCGCAAACATTGTTCATGATGGTAAACCTGGTGAAGGATCCTATAGGGTGTTTGTTCAACGCAAGTCAGAAGAGCTCTGGTGAGTCCTTTTTAAACTAGTAATTTTATATTTAGATTTAATTCTTTTTCCTTGATTTTTCCGTTTGATGCATGCATATTTGTTTTTTTGTGTCATTTCTCTATCAGGTATGAAATGCAGGATCTTCATGTTGCAGAAACTCTTCCGCAAATGGTTGCGCTTTCTGAGGCTTACATGCAGATATATGAGCAGCAGCAGCAGCAACCAACACAACAGTAATTGGTGTCTCTTTTGTATTGTATGCTTAAGTTATCTGATTACTTCATCAGCTTCATGTAATGGTCAGTTAAGATATGAAAAAGGATCACTCAATGATTTTTGTAGCTTAAGATTTTTACATATTTAATCAGAGTACACATAACCGAGGCTTTTCCTTTTCTTTTAAACGACAAACATGCACGCTCCCGAACCTTCACCTGTGTTCATAACAAGACTTAAACCCTTAATCTCAAAACTTAATTACAGATTGGTACTGTTAGGCCAAAGAACAGCATGTCTTGGCGTAGCGGTATTGGAATTTAGAAAAGGTGTTCCCCAACCTTAAGGTTGCGGGTCCAAGTCCTGGTAGTGGACATGCAGTGTAGAATTAGGTAGGTGTGTGTGTTTAGCTGTTCAAAAAAAACTTGTGTGACTGACTAAAAGGGGTATGAATGAATTATTTTTGCATTATTCCACTTCTCAAGTTATTTGACAACACTCCACTAGAAGTAGTCGTCGGTTGTGGAATTTTTATGTTATCACAGTGATATGTTTATCAATCAGTTTCTAACCTACTAAATAATAATACATGAAGCCTATTAAAAAAATTCAATTTCTTTTGTTATTGATCTTAATTTACTAAATAGAATGATGGATATAATAATGTTATTACTAGGAAAAAAAAGGAATGTTAATTAGCCTCTCGCACGGCATGTGGCGTGCGTTTAGACAGACAAATTGTGATTGTTTTGTGGTACACGTTTATGAGGATTTATCACCCGTGTTTTGTAGTGGATAATAAAACGGCTCTTTGGAATGATTTTTAGTTTATATTATTTACTTTAAATTTTCAATTAAAAGAATTTAAACAACATTCACTTTACTTCCGTTTAACAGAAGATGGAATATAAATTTAAAATTATGAAAATAGAATATTTAGAAGTAAAAAGAGAACATATATAAACTAGAAAATAAAAATAAATAAAAACGAGATTGAAATGCTCTTAAAAAGTAAAAGACTTATTAAGAAATAATAAAACTTATTTTTCTTTAATTTTATCTCGGCAAAAAATTAGATATAAATAAAGTAAAATAAAAAAAGTATCACCGTACTTCAAAAATCTATAGTTTCTGTTTACTTTTCTTAAAAAAACATTAATTAATAAACAAATATAAGAGCACAACATTATCTTTGTTTGAGTAAGAAGGAAAAGCAATAAAAAGAAAGGGATAATAGCAGAATTTAGAAAAATCCAACTAAATGAAGCAAATAATGGAAGGCCACAAAAAACAACAGAAAGTTAATTATATACGTGTTGGCCGTCATGTGGATCGATCTGCTCTCAATGTACGTTCCTACGTACATTGCTAATGGGTGTAGATTCTGTTAAAAGAAAAAATTAAGATAAAAAAGTAAGGAGAAATTTCAGTTATTAAATTCATCAGATCTGATATTTGATAACTAATTTTCTTTTTAAATTAACTGATTAAAATCGGTTAGTTAGGGTATATTAGTGTTTTGATTACTTAACCATCTTCTAAAATCATGTAAACATATTTCACGCTAAAAACACTGATTCAAAATTCAAAAAGCGATGGATCAATATATTTGATGCACAATACGAATCATCAATTATAAATTGATACACATCCATCTAACCTCAGTTTATAAAATTAACCAGTTGCAAGTTTAGGTGAACCCAAAAATTTGATGAATGATATTCATAAAGAAAAATGATCCACAATACAAAATTCTCAAACTAGTTCTTATCTGATGAATTTGGACCACAAAAACATCTGATACTCAAAACTGAAGAAACAAAGATGGATGGATCGAGGGAGGAACCTTAATCGAAAGGTGTTAATGATGCTTTAGAGTTGTCGGAGGAAAGGGAGATGGCGGCGAGGAGAAGCAAACCAGCGCTGTGCTTCAGACGTGGGAAGTGGCGGTGCTTTAGACGTGGAAGAAGCAAATTAGCAGCGGCGGCGGGATAAACAGCAAACCAACGGCGGTGGGGAGGATGGCGGCTGGGAACATGCTTAGTGGTTGTCATCTGTGAGAAGGTTGGATCCGTTGGTGATGGGAGAGGGAGCAGGGGAGAAGAAACGTGAGTTTAGGAACTGAAAAATTGAAAGGAGATTTATATAGAGGACTTATAACTAATTTATCAAATACCTATTATACCCTTTTGTTAGTTGTGGCACGTGTTATCTTCAGATTTCTTCTTACCTTTTTTATGTTAAAACTCTTTTTATTTTAACACAACTTCATTGCTAATAGCCTATATATATATACATACATACATACATACATACAAGCAAGGTACCCGCGCAATGCTGCGACGGCAAATAATTTCTATTTTACATCATGTTGCTTTTAAAAATGTAATAATATGTTATTCGCACAATTCAATGTCACGAAAAAGTATCGTACAATGTCAGTTTTTTATTTTTTTATTTAGGAGAGAGAATAAAATGATTAAGAAGGGGTATTTTAGTACATTCAAGTTCCTAAAAATTAAGAGTTTTTAAGGTTGTAAATGTATTATAAAGGAGTAAGATAAGTACTTTAATTTTAAGTCCTACGATTTATTAGATTAATTACTTACGTACTGTTAATAAATGTATGTGTATCTAGTTTTGGTAGTAGACGGATTCACGAGTGGGTCGTCGAATTCAAATTCTTGTTCCGGTAAATAGTAAGTTTTTTAGTGATTTAGTAGTCATCTTCCATGTATCATTTTAAGAATAAAACAAAAAATGAGATAGATACAAAAAAGTATAGCATCTTAATTTTTCAGTATGTGGAATCTATCTAATTGACACTAATGAGTCATCGTCAAAGAACTTATTGCATTTACTTATGCGAATTGAATCTATCTCTAACACAAAAATAACTACATGACTCTAATATAACATGTACACGGCTGAAATTACTACCCTTTAAAAGGTGTCTATATATATATGTGTATATATGTATTAATTAATTAGACAATATATATACATGTCAAGTGTGTATAATGTAGTATGTATACGGTACATCCAAAAGTTGACGAGTTTAAGTACTAGATTAGAACATTTTGCTTGCTTACATATCCATATTTATATATATATTTTATTTCGAACATCAAACAAAATTCACTAAATTAAAGGTTAACTGAAGTTATTTTCATTTGGTTTTAATTTAAATTTAACGTACAATAGATTGAATTTAATTAATGATAAAAATACCCATTTTAACAAATAATTAATGGTGTTACAAAAAGTTTTCGTAATTTTTATACGAGTTGTGTTCAATAAAATCCATGTAAAAAACATAGTGCTAAAATTTTAATATTCAATCACAGGTGATTAAGTATACAATCACATGTGATTTGTAAATCATCACATGTGAATTACGAAAATGTCACTCTGCCCAAACTTTTAAAATGCAATATGGACAATTGATATCATATTCAAAGGCTAAATTTAGTCTCTTAAGACTATGAATTAAGTATGGACTATATTGAACATTCTTCAAATATACACTATGACATCTTTTTTATCTATATTTTGATATAAGTTTTGTTGTTATGTGAAAGATGTATAAGAAGTGTATGTTTTAAAAATCGTAATACTAATAAGTAATTTGAGGGTAATATTATCAATATGCTTGGTAATGAAACAACGATGGATCTACCATAAAAATGAGTAAGGTATGGAGTACAAACTAAATAGCAAGACAGTGGTTGCATTTTCAATGCAAAGTATTTGGCTATTTATATTTTTATTTACATGGTACCATGTATTATAGATAATTTACATTTTACTGTGAGTAATTTTTAATCTGTAAATAACTTTATTACAAATGTGGTAGAAAATATTAATCAAGTTTTTTATAAATAGTTGAAGAGTCATTCTATTGTGTGAACTAATTATCATTTTGTAAATGATGTTGTTACAAATATAATATAAAAAATGAATCAGGTTTATTATAAATAACAGAAGAGTTCATTTTGCTTTTTATAGTTCTCTCATGAATTAATTCGTCATCTTAAGAATTATTTCATCATCTCAAAAACTATGCGAATGATACAACAATGGTATAAATACTTATGTTTTGTATTCTCGTCGCAACACTTGGGTATTCTAATACCTCCTTAGAAGTAAAATAAGGACTCCAAGTTTCTTAAAGAGTGAATTTACGGCATGGAATGAAAATTATCTATTAATAGTTTATATTCGTTGAATGCAAAAGCTTTACAAACTTCCAAAAATGAAAAAATAATAAGTAAAAAATGGGTAAATGGTCTATATATTTGGAGCATTCGTAGATGTAATGCTGATAATTTTAGGGTTGACATAAAATTTGACTAAAACGAGTTAAAAGTGGGTTGATATAAAATCGACACGAAAATAAATGGGTGGGGTTAGGATCAACCTGACAACCCGAAGTGACACGGATGATCCGTTTGAGAGTAATAAAACATGCCAAATAAAAGTACAAAACTCTTAAATATTAAAAACTTAAAATAAACAATAAAATATTTACAGTTAAAACAATAATACATTATTTTGGTATTTGTTATTTTGACTATATAATTTTAATACTATGACATTTGATTACTTGATAGATGGTACTTTATTATTTTGAATTCGATTCATAATTCTATTTAGTGATAAATTAGTTTAAATTGTTCAATTGTTTAATGACTTTATTTATTGATACTTAGTATAATAGTAGTACATCACATTTTTTATTATATTCATTTGTATAAGTTGAATAAAAAAGTAAAATCAAAATTGGAATCAAACTAAAACAAATACCGAATTTAAAGTTAGAATACAATTGAAATAGGCATTGATTATTGAAGTTAGAATATAAAAGAAAATCATTTTCGAAATTCTTACAGAAAGTTGGAAAGCAAACATGGGATTTGAAAAAAAGATAAAGAAAATCATAGTCGAAAACCGAAAAAAATTCTCGTCGGTCACATTTGGCCTAAATGGGTCAACACGAAAAAATTACATAACCAGAACCTGATATGAAAATTAATGGGTCGAAATCAGGTCGACACGAAACTGACCCACACCCGATAACACAAACCCGACCGGCAGCCTTACGTAGAAGTATATCTCTCTTTAATGTTGTGTATTCCTCTACTCAAGAAGTGTGTTTACTTTCTGTCACGTGTTTTCAATCTTCCAAAAATAAATAACATGAAATCAATAGAGTTATATTAAAGTAAGTAATCATAAGAAATAGAGA
>JAUEJL010009114.1:0-22270 GCA_032274825.1 Drosophyllum lusitanicum | reverse complement strand
AAGACATAGAAACCCTAAATCGAACATACAAACCGTTTAATCTCAAAGAACCCTAAATCGCAGATGATGGATAGAACATCGCCGTCATAAATCACAGAAATCGAACAAAACCAGATCTGGGATTGATGGAATCCTTTGTCGCCTAAGAACCCTAATTTGGAACCATGAATCGATGAACAATGAACAATCGATGATTAAATCGACTAAATCTTGAACAATCGATGGTGGTGGCAGAAACTGTGTGTTTCTTACGGTGGTAGTGGTGGTCAACCTTACAGAAATCGAGGAAACCCTCGTCGGAGATGAACAGACATCGATGGATGACTAAAGCAGTTTACGTATGTTTCTAAGTGTGGTGGTGGTGGTGGTCGACCTTTAACCGATGGTGGTGGTGGTTGTCGACCAAAGCAAAACTTCTGCTTCTTACGATTAAGATTCTTACGGTAACGGTGGTGGTGGACCTAAACTCCAGATCCAAATGAAGTCATCAAACCATGTTTTTTTATTTATTATTATTGTTATTAAAAATAAATACTAATCTTTTTTGAATTTTTTTTAATTCGAAAGTCCATGTCACATGCCATGTAACCTGCCATGTCACTAAAATCGGTGCCACATCATCAGCAGATGACGTGCTATACCAGGTTAAATGTATTAAATGGTAGTTTTATAAAGTTGGATACATTAAACGATAGTTTTAAAAGATGGGTATATATAATAGCAAAAAGTAACAACTTCGATATACTTTTAGATATTAAACCCTTTGATTAAACCAATATATTTCTTTTTTCAGATTTTCCCCATAAGTTTCACTATATATCCATACACTTGTTATGAAATAATAAAATGCTAAATAAATAATTTAAAGACTATTCAACAAGTGTTGTTTTACTCAGTGAGAAAAGCATTTAATTTGGGAACATTACTTTTTTTTCTAAAGTTCGTTTTTTTTTATATCCCAACACTTTGTTTCTTGTTTCTTTTTGTTTTTCTTCCTTTTTTTTCTCTTTTATATTAATATAATATTCAATATAGTCCATAATTAATTCATAATCCTAAGGACTAATTTTAGCCTATGGATTAATGACATCAATAGTCCAGATTAAATTTTAAAAATTTTGGTGGAGTGGCATTTTCGTAATTCACATGTGATTGTATACTAAATCACATTTGATTGAATATTAAAATTTTAGAACTATGTTTTTTAAATTGATTTTATTGAACACAACTCATTAAATATTATTTCTTTCTTATAAAACTTCTTCCTTTTCATCTCATTTTAGAGTTTTTTTTATTTTCTTTCAATTAAAAACTATTTAATCATTTAAATTATTATTTCTATAAATCAAATTATTTCTAATTTTAAATTAAAAATGACAGGTATTAAACATTAATATAAAAAATATATTAAATAATTTAAAAAACATGAATGAAATGAGAATTAAAAAATAGTTACAGAGGGCATCAACACCTAGAATAGTGGTAGAAGAGATGACGCGAGGAGAAGGAGAAACATCATTGTTATAATTAGCCGCAATTAAGTTAAGCATTCATCAATTATAATTAAAAAGAATTTTTAATGATTATATAATATTCTAAAATGATAAAACAAAAATTTGGTTAAATATGATATTTTGAAATGTTATATTCATGTTTATTCGCTTATAAAATTGGTTTATTCATGTTCTTTTATGTTCATCCCTTAAATACAAATGAACATCAACGAACAAATGCAAATACAAATGTATAAGTAAAATCATTTATTACTAAACATAAACATAGTACACAAATACACATTATATGTATACTTAAACGAATGAACGAGACCTTATTCATATTCATTCGTTTAAATAAAAAAAAATATTTTTTTCATGTTCGTTCATTAATAAACAAGCAAACTTCTTACCAAACATTTCAAAAACAGTTTGTTAAACATTGGGTTCTTTTATAGACCTAGGTTAGATGAAATGTTCAAAATCAAATTCATACCACTAACATGATATTGACTCATGATATGTTTAAAAAAGGGTTAATTTAGTTTTATTAATAATAATTAAATAAATATTACTAATAATAAATGGTAAAATATGATTAGAATAAAAAAATCATCCAGGGGAAATTGAAAATATATACAAACTTGAAGGATAAAAAAAGGGCAAAATAGTTATTTATAAATATTTAACACTTAGTTAACGGAATGGGGATCAAAAAGGAAATGAGTTCGTGTCGGGAGGGACTGAACTTGTAACTTTTCGGATCCAATGATCAAAACTGTTATTTCAAACAAACCACATGGACTAAATTTGTAATTTACTCTAACATTTTCCCTATTAGATCAGGCTAACTTAATATCCCGTGTATAGACATGAGAGATTGTTAATGTAAAATTTTAACATATAATAAATTTATATATCGATAACATATCAAGAAATATTTATTAAAATCAGAAGATGAAGAAAGAAACTTGATAAACTCACATATTTGCGATGATAGCTATTAGTGGAAATAGAAATTAGGAATTGACATGAGATCCGATAGTTATTGGTGAAAATTGTCCAACAGATTTGCGATGATAGTTGAATCAGAAATTAGGGGTTCGTTGAAGAATGCTTTTGAATAACATGTGATCCAATTAATAGAATGTGTAACATGTTTATACTTAAGATCCACTTGCGTCCAACTCAAAATTTACGACTTAAAATTTTTGACGTAAAAACTCTTCATTTGTTAGTTATTTTTTAAAATAAGGGTGGATGATTAGTAAAAAAAATTAAAAGTAGAATAATAACATCATACGTTTTTTTTAATATATTAAAGATCATAAGATATATTTTTTTCGATAATCATATTCATATTTTGTTTGTACTTCTAAATCTTTTAGTTAATAAAATTCAAAAAGATAACAACCCGACCCATTCGGGGGCCTTCTTGGTCTTAGAGTGGCTCTGAAGTTTCATGAATAACGGCCCATTGATCCCAAAATCCAATTGCGGATGCTTTGCAAGAACTGGTTTCCTCCGTCGTCTACTACCGCCGTGCTTCAGTCTGTCCGCCTCCCTGTTAGTCACCGTGAGGTAATCGGAGATGTATATGTGGCATTAGTATTTTGAAAATGGTGAAGAAAAATTGTAGGGTTTGGTGGCCTGCTCATCTGTCCTCCACAACCCAACCACAGTCCTCCACCTTTTTGTTTGGTTGGTTCGTCTCATCATCTTCCTCATATGCTTCTTCTGTTCCTCTCGAAGTTATCGTAGCATTTTCAATCGATGAGTCTGTCTTTTCTTCTATCGGATCTGATCTCGAGGTATTAAACACCTTTCAACTTTATTATGTTGAGACTTCTTTGTTAGAATGCTATGTTTACATCTATATTAAATGAGGTATTCCGAATGATATATATATATTATTTTTGAGTTATCGAACACCGACTTTAACATTGGCATTACTTAACAGTCCTAGAGTTCCAGTAAAAAATTAGGTCATATATATCATTCTTTTGGCCACGAATTGAACTAATTTCTCTTGTCAATTTGTTGCATTCTTGATACTTCTTTTAATATTGAAACCTCCATTTATTGGTCCTGGAAACAAACATGATGCCTTGTTAAGGTAGAAGACTTTAATTATTGATCTCATGATTTCTTGATTGATTATAGGTAGGGTGAAGATGTTATATATAACGAGTTTATATGTTTGGTTAAGGGTTAATGATGTTAGTGATTACATTTGGTTTGTATGCATATATAATATTTTTACAACTGACTATTAATTGCAAGAATTTGCTCTGTTGCAACACATGTTTTGTCAAATTATTCAATACACTACTTGTAGGCTGTAGCATGCAAGTTTAATAACCAGACAATATATCTATATTTAAACAGGGAACTGGATCTAGAATCAATGACCCTGCATTAACTTCTCATTTGGTCCTAATTTCGTATGGATAATAATATTAATGTAGCTTTTACAGCATAAAAATACTAAATGCTCTAAAACAATGTTAGCTGTTTAACCAGTGTTAACCTGATGCATAGACAACTTAATTACTTATCTTCTTGATCAGGTATTACTTGAGAAGATAAATAAAAGAATGCCGACGTCTTTACAAAATATAAGTAGTCTCTCTCTCTTGGGTTACTGCTCAGGATTTTCTTCTAGCAATGGTGAGTTGAATTTACGTAGGGAAGCAGCAGAAGAAAATTGGGAACTCACTGAACAAAATATATTGAAGGATAGAAGTGGACTCTGGATATGTGAATGCCATAAAGTTGACGGATTGCTAGAACAGTATAGACTTTGTACAAAAAGCGATACAAGCCAACTTGTTTATGGCTCTTATATCTACTTCAATAGAAAATCGGGGTGGATTCCTAAATTACATCACATACATTGGGATGGGCAAGTTGTTTCCCATTTTGATCTCCATGTGTGTAAGTCATGAAGACCTTAACTGCATATGGTCATATGTACTTTACAAAAACTCCACCATCATCATGAATGTTGTTGGTATCTATCTTGATATTTACTATTTATTTTTTCTGAATCAGATAGTACTCTATGGAACTCCGAGATATGGTGGTCACCATTTCTCCTTGGGATCCCAACATCCTTCCGAGCATGCTGAAACTATTTCAAGAAAACCTAAGTGGGTGGAAGACCTCAGTCAAAAGAAAATAGTTCTTGACTTGGTAAATATGACATTAATCCTTATGTTTTTTTTAGTCTTCTATATGCTTTCATATTTGGGCCTAATTTTAACTGTATTGCTGCCGGGATTGTGAGTACAGGATGCCGTCATTCTTGCTACAAATTGTGCTGCTGCTGCCACCTCATTCTTTGAAGAACAAGCGTCGCCTGAAAGACCTGCACTTTGGATTCGCTGTGTGTGCATGTAATCTCTTAACTCTGGTGTCACGTTCTTATCAATTTACTTCTTCTTTACTTAGTGGTCATCTATCTATGCTGTGATTTTCAGGTGCATTAGTTTGATATGGCAACTGTTGGCTGTGTGCGTTGCTTCAGTTTCCACATTTGTATATATAATTCTCCAGCTACTCCATTTCCTGTTAAGTTATGGATCAGAGTCTAGCATATATGTCACATTAGAAAATCTATTTGTTCATACATGGAGGAACATTCATGTTCGATGCTGTCAAATTTTGTACTGGCCAATCTTCCTTCACAAAAAGGATTCCAGGTAATGAATTTATCATTATTATTTATTTTTACTTTTTTTTGTTATGAAAATTATTATTATTATTTATTTAGTTATTTATTTATTTGTTCTGTGGTCATTACTTTTTATATTATAATTTTGTTAGGTCTGAATCGTGTGTGGAGTATGCGGAGAATGCTTCAATATGCAAGCATTCTATGTGGTTGAGTGTAGTTATTGACATGCTCTTGGGGAACCTTTTTGGTCTTGCATTGCTGATTTATGCAGATCCTGCTTGCTTGTGGATTTTCAGCGTCGCAAATGATATTACAAACAACTGGTGGCTTATAAGTTGTGCACGGTTAATGGGAAACCCTGCAGGTTTCAAGTTGAACACTGAGCTTGCAGGTGTCCTTGGCACGCTTTCTCTTAATGCAATTCAAATTTGGTCTACACTTTGGGGTTCTGTGTGTTTTTTGTTTATCTTTTTCATCAAAGGCCTGGCTATATTTGGGGTTCTTTTTGGCTCGACAACGTTTGCTGCATTAACAGTTGACATGATTACTATCTCAACAACGCATGTTTCAACTTTGCATTGGTTAATATCCCTCATTTATTCAAGACAGATACAGGCAACGACAGCATTGTGGCGTCTTTTCAGGTAATCACTTGTGTCTGACTGTCTGTTGTTGAATAGTTTTTATGATGTTTTCTACAGATTGGAAAGAAACTACTGTCGTATAGATAGAGTAAGCACAACTAGTTTAACCGACCAGGATAAATTTTGTTTTTGAACTAAAATTAAGTTTGTGCAAGTGTCTTTCGTATTGGACCTTACTCGGCACAACAAGAGGATGAACAATGTACTGATTCGTTCATCTCTTAACAAGTTTCTTATAACTGAATAACATAAAGTAGACAAATTAGAAATTTTTGCAAAAAGCTAACAGGAATGGGAAAAAAAGGGGGTGTTGAATCTGTTCTAGAGTTGTTTATAATTGTAAGGATTTTACTGTATTAAAATTTTGATTTATTTATAATTGTTTGCAGGGGTCAAAAATGGAACCCTCTGCGTCAGAGGTTAGATAGCTACAATTACACAGTGGAACAACACATTGTTGGATCTCTCTTGTTTACTCCACTTTTGCTTCTGTTACCAACTACTTCAGCCTTCTATATGTCCTTTACCATTATGAATATGAGCATCGGCTTTATATGCATACTTATTGAGGTTGCCATTTCTGTAATCCATGCTACACCCTACACCAAAATTCTCCTTTGGTTCCTGAGGCCAAGCAGATTTCCTCGTGGGATTTGGTTCGAGATATATTCTATTGATTCAAAGGCTAGTAGATCAGATGTTCTTGTGTCATCTCTCCATAGTTATTCTTATAGTATAGGTAAGCTCTTAGCTATATCTTTTTGCATCTTTTTGAGTTGGACAATCTACAATGATGTAGTTAATCAGGGTCAAAAACTACAAATGATAGCGTGCAGTTATGTGATGATAGGTGAATATTCTGGAACAAATTGTTAACATCAATAGTATGCAACTATAGGAATGAGCAAAGCAGGTATTTTGACCTTGAAACTTTGCCATGGGACATCCTAAAGTGGAAATCATTAGTAATTTCATGTGGTGGAGTTTTTGTTTACAGAAAACATCAGTTTTTAGTATTGGTAATGCAGTTACTAATGCTGTTCTCAAAATGCTTAGAATCCCTATCAATTTTCTCGTAGGGGAAATGTGCTAGGTTTTATATTGTGTGATTCAAAAGTATAAACATGTCTCCTTATTCAGGTATGGAAGAAGTAGGTTAACCTGCCATACTTTTTTGTATTTCATAAGTTTGCCTTCCAAAATTGATTTGAATGTGCCCAACATAGTGAAAATAGGTGTCATGGGTCTTATTTGCATACAAGAATCCCACATTTTATGAAATACTTATGAGAGAAGCGCCATACTTTTCCTTTCACTGTCCATTATGACCTTAACTTGCGTGAAGTTGACCCTTTGTCAAAGATTTTTGTAGCATATAGGTGTGGATAATGTTATTAATGGAAAAGACATTTTTGTGTTATGACTTGTGAGAATCAGATAATTTGAAAGGTGTATATGCCCAGAAGTAACATGAACTTTTTTTATTACTCAGGAGAATTGGTGTGGCCACACTTTAGATACCTGCATTCTGTTGTTCCAAGATCATCAATTAGGACATCAGTCTACAGAGTTTTCAGTGGAAGGTGATTTATCCTCCATCTTTCATGCAGTTTTTCTAGAGGTGGCAAATGGCCGGGTCGGGCAAAATGGGTAACTTTTTTGTCCTCATATTTTTTAAAAAATCAACGTCTAGTGTCATATATGATTACACGATTTATATCATGTCAAAAACAATCTAACTTATTGAAGTTTTATTCTTTCTACTCATTCTCTTTTTGTAAAATGTCTGATTTTACGCGTTTGACAAGTTATGGACAAAATAAATTAAAAATAACCTGGATGGAACTATTTTTAACCATTTTTGTCTATTTGTCATAATTGCCACCTCTAAATTTTGCCCTTCTAACTGACTGTTAGTAGTTACTTTTTACAGTTTGCCTTCACCACTATACAACCTTCCATTTACTTCTGGTGCCGGCCTCCCTCAAAAACTGCCATGGATGTCCATCCCATTCAAAGAATACTGGATCCTTTGTCATGATGCTGTTGTTGCATGTAATCCGTTTCACAACCACCCTAAATGCTGATTGATAAGAACTGACTTGGTTACCCTTCCCGATTTGTATATTCTTTGGATTTTTGGCGACCGTTGAAGATCAGATTTATAAATCCTTCACTGCTTAGGTTTAACTTGAGGAATATGGTTCATTGTTGTCCTTATTGTGTACATCTGATGAAAATTTTGGTAGCGTGTTGGCAGGATGTCTAGATTTTGTTAATATGGTATTTGTTCATGTTAAGACAGCTACAGCTGCTGCTGTTGATGATATGAAAGTGGCTAAACCATGTAATTTGTGGTTCATGAAACAATTGGCTAATGTCTAAGACTCGGACTGTTGAATTGATGGATGAGGTCATTTTTGGACTGGTTAAGATGCTAAAAGGGTCCTTGATACCCGCTACTAAAGTTACCAATTTGCCTTTTTGAATAGAAACATGATTTGTACACAACAAAATCAAAGCATATGATACCTTATGAATACAGGTCAAATAAACAAAGGTGACGTTTGGTTTACTGATTGATTTTTTGTTGGAATTGAAATTTGTGAAGGATTTAGAATTTATTTTCTTACCCTTATGTGTTTGGTTGCACAATGGGGATTCTTGAGACCATCACCACCACTAACACCAACACCACATGCTGCCCCTAATACCACCGCCCCAACATCACCATCACCGCAGCCAACACCCGCCCCCCCTCCCCCCCCCCAACACCACCGTCCCCAACCGAATTGAAATCCTAATCGAAGATGAAGCAGAAGGAGAAGACGAGACGAACACCGAAGTCCTAATCGAAGATGAAGATGAGATGGCGGCAACACTTGGTTCACAGCGGCGGTTAGTCGTTTGGTTCACGGTGTTTGTCGTTTGGTTCATGGCGACGGAAGCCCTAATCGAGGACGGGAAGGGATGAAGCAGAAGGAAATGAAGATGAGACGAACACCACCACCGGTCACCACCTCCTTACCACCATCGTCGGTCAGCACCACTAGGGGAGTGAAATAGGTGAACAGTAGGAAGGAATCTCAATTCCTTTGTTAGGAGGAAGGATTTTACTTTCCAGCATTTGAAGGAAAGTTTTCCCAGCCTAAAATTTTAATTCCTTTGATAAATTGTGAGAATTTATAGAATTGGATTTTAATTCCTTAGGAAATCCTGCCAACCCCAAAGTCTGCAAATTGAACCGAATCAAGGTCGAGCGATTTTATCCCATTCGCAGCTCTATGATGCAAATTTTTACTCAAGAAGTCGATAACAATTGGGTGCTAGTGAAAGTTAGTTCCAGATGGTAAAATATTATTGTATGAAATATCATGGTATATGGTACCTTTCTGGTTTTTACAGTAAGGTTTTAAGACCACTAGCTTGACAAACTACAACCCGCAAAAAGCCCATTATGTTCATCGATGAAAAAAATCCGTACCTTAAAAATCTCCAACACGGTACTCTCTAATGATTCTTCGCAATAATCTATCAGGAACAATACCTTCTTTTAGCATACATCTATACAGCAACTTTGCATCACCTGATTTCCCAACTTTGCAATAACCATGAATCATGATCGCATAAATGATCACATCTGGCAATAAACGCCTTGCTAAAGCAAAACGAAACACCGTCATTGCCTCATCAGTTAATCCCCGTTTGCAAAGACCATCAATCAAGATGCTATAGCTCACGATATTTGGAGAAACGTCGTTTCTCAACATCTTTTCATGCAACTCGAGAGCAGTTTCTACTTTCAACATTTTAAAATGACCGTCAATTAAACTACTATAAGTAACCACATTAGGTTCTAAACCTTTTGCTAACATAAGCGAGAATATCGACATTGCATCTTCAACTTTACCTTCTTTGCAGTACGCATCAATCAAGATAGTGTAAGTAATGGCATTAGGTTTCTCTTTCCATAGATACGATTCTTCGTAAAGTTGAACGGCTTCCTTCAACATTTGCAAAGAACAGTACCCACTGATCATTGTGTTGTAGGTCACAATATCAGGTCCAGGTCCATACTGCTGAACATGTTCGAAAAGCTCCAACGCCTTTCCCAACTGACCACTTTTGAAAAACCCATTCATCAGAACGTTGTGGATGTCGATATCAGGTTCAACTCCATTTTCACGCATCATCTCAAGAAACCATAACCCGATATCAACTTTATTTACTTTACAAAATCCGTCTATAAGGGTGCAATATGTAACAAGATCAGGAGAAAAACCGCTCTTTAAGGCTTGAAAGAACATAATCAAAGCATCGGGTTGCCTTCCTGTCTCGATCATTGCTTTGATCAGCACTGTGTAAGTAACTATGTCTGGTTTTATATTATATGTACCCATGTTAATATACAACGTCACAGCATCCTTCATTAACTTCAATTTACAGAAACCATGAATCAAAGTGTTGTAAGCAACTATACCAGGTTTTAAATCACTGTTCAGAGACTGATAAAAGAACCGAACAGCATCACGAGTCCTACCTTGTTTTGTGAGGCCATTTATAAGTACACTATATACTGTTGCATCTGGCGTACGACCATAAGTTACAAATTCATCATATAACTTAAATGCATATCTCAAATTCCCAGATTTGCACATGCCATCAATAAGGCTGCTAAAAACTAGGACAGACGGTTCAAGACCCTGTTTCAGTAGTTGACCAAAGATGCTAGTAGCCTCGTGGACCATACTGTTTTGACAAAATCCATTTATAAGAATGCCATATGTGACTATACTCGGTTTAATCCCTCCCTTAAGCATATCTTTGTAAACTTCCAAACCCTTTTCTAGATTTCCCTGTTTTACATATGCATCTATCATGGAGCTAAGAACTACAACATCCAAGATGATGCCTTTATCTAATGCAACTAATATTAGTTGATGCCCTTCATCTAACTTGCCTGCCCGGAAAAGACCTTCAACCAAAATACTGTATACAACCAGATCAGGAGTGATCCCTGTTACCAGCATCAGATCATATAGTTGAAAAGCTTCTTCGAGTTTTGATTCCTTGCAATATGCTTTGATTAACGTACTAAATGTGACTACTGTTGGGGTTGGACCTACTTCTATTATCAAAGATAAGAAGTCTTGTGCAATGTCTAAACACTTGTCATTGCAAAGACCTTTGATGATCTTATTGCAAGTAACTACATTAGGCACAAGCCCTCCTTCGATAATAGCTTCATGGAACTTAAGCCCAAAAGTTGCCTCACCCTTCTTAAAGAAACTACCTGTTACATACCCATATAGATTCGAACACGAATCCTCGTTGTTCTCACTAGGGTCATTAGCTATTTCTGAATAAATATTTGTTATAATTTCAATCCTCTTCAAATCAACCAACCCACTCGCCAATCTCATCAATGCATATGGTGAGATAGAAATACCGGTTCTTGACATCCTAAAAAACACTTCAACCGCCTGATTTATGTTCCCAATTCCACAATAGTTATCAATCAAGAAGCTGTAAACAGTAGTAGCATTCGAATGATAACTCCTAAGACCCACGTGAAAAGCATCAAAACAATCGAAATCCCCAAACCTTTCAGTCATTTTATCAAACACCCTTCGTGCGTGATCAAACATTCTTTTTTCTAAGAGCAAATGAACAAGACCACAGAAAGATTCAAGCATATGATGATGGAAACCAAGATGATGCTCAGACCACTCAAAGAAGCTGATTGCCAAAGCGGGTTTTGAGCGTAAACCAAAAAGAATTGGCTCTACTTCATGGGGTTTCAATTTAGAGATGGAAGAATGGTTTAACAAGTGTTGGGTAGGGTCTTTTTGTCGAAATGATGTTATTATATGGTGAATTAAGTGAATTTGTGGTGATGTAGAGTAGAAATATGTTGATGCAAATGCAGGGGAATTGAAAAAGGAGATGAATTTGAGAAAGCGAAGGGGATTTACCTTCGCAAATGATGCTGATGATGATGATGAAGAAGAAGAATATCCACGAAAGAGCATTATATGCTTGAAATGGGCGAAGAAAGTAGTTCCATACAGTGAGCACGAAAACACCCTGTGTGATCGTGAATTCGTGATAAGAGGTTTAACAGCATCAACGAGGGGTTTTAATGTGTCTGGCAGCAGAAGATACAATATACGTGAACTTCTGCTCCTCCGCACAGTTGTGACTGTTGGTGAAGGAAAATAATTTTGACTTTTTATATTTTTTTAGTTAAAAACTCGATAAAAGAAAATTAGTTTCATTTTATGTTTTTGAGTTGGAAATTAACTTCGATTTAATTTAGTTATTAACAAATAATCATAGATATTTTTTGCAAGAGAAAATTAACAAAATCTTCTTTTAGAAACATTTTCTTCTTTTTTAAAAAAGAATTTGTTTACATTTTTTTTTTAAAAATATCGTTTCCGTCTAAAATAAAACTCGAGAATACATTGTAAAAAGACCTCATCTTGTCTTTTATATTGGCGACTAGACGGGAAAACTGTTTTTCTTTTTTTTAAAGCAAACAACAATTTGTGCATCTTTTAGAAAAAGAGATATTCATGTTTTTTTGGCAGACGTTATTTCCCTTACCTGATGTTTGCGCTAACATTTCTCTCGTCACTTTTTTTCGGTGTCTTTACGCTTTGATTATATATATGTTCCGACTATCTTAGAGTTGCCATCACTTATCCACCATGCTCCATCCTCACAGAGCCTAAACCATCGTCTTCTTCAACTATCGTATGTATGTTTCCATTCATTGACTATCTTTTTTGTTTTGTTTTGCTTTGTACAACTCTTTCTTTTAGTAGTCATCTTCTCACCAATTGTCATCAGCTCTCTTTTCTTTTGTGGAAATCTCACAACTATGGTATAGGGACAAATTTCGCTATGCTAGGAACGGCTTAAGCCTTCTAAAACTTATTAAGAGAGTTCATAATCCATCGACCTTTTGTTTATATTACAACCATTTGTTATGAAATATGAACAACTCATTAGAGTTTCTGCCTCATCCACCATCGACCAACCTCTTCGTTGTCCTCCCTACGATTAGGGTTCCTGCGATCATGGTCCATCCCTCACCATATTTGTCGTCCTCACCACCTCTTTGTTGATTAACTTTTGCGATTTGTCTCATGTAACTAACGTTTGATTTCATAGTTTTTATTTCAATTTTAGATGCGCTTTATTCTAACGATTTTTATTTTGGTTTCGAATCATCACATGCAATATGTTCTTAGCTTGAATTGGGTTAGATTTACAACTTGAGTGCTTAAATTAGGGTTGAATTAAGTTAAGATTTGGGTTAGATTAAGTTGAGTATAATGTATTTGATTTAAAAAGAGGTAGTCAAATATAAAAAACAATCGGCTATCTCTTTTTATAATAAATAGAACTTTTACTCGATAAGTCCAGTTGGCGACATGTTGTATGCGAGCGGCTCGTTTCCGGAACATCTATGATTCATCGTCACCGTCACCACTACCACCACCACCTCTCTCTTTACCCGTTTCTCCTCCTCGCCGGCCACCGGATCAAACCCCTCCAACAAGTCCACGCCCAAATCATTATCTCTGGCAAAACCACCTCCCTCCCTCTTCTCACCAGACTCCTCACATCTGCCTGCGCCGCCCATGCAATCCTCTACACCCGCCAACTCCTCTTCTCCATCCCCAACCCTGATTCTTTCCTCTTTAGTTCCCTTATTAAAACATCCACAAACAATGATTTCCCTCTTCATTCCCTCATCTTTTATCGTCACATGTTAGTTTGTAATGCACAGTCGTCAAACCACGCCTTCACGTCTGTCATAAAAGCATGCGCTAATTTATCAGCTCTGGGAATTGGTAGGATTGTTCATTGTCATGTTATGGTATGTGGGTTTGGATCCGACTCGTTTGTTCAGGCTGCTTTGGTTAGTTTTTATGCTAAGTGCGCGGAGTTGGGTGTTGCTAGAAAAGTGTTCGATGAAATGCCTCAAAGAAGTTTGGTTGCCTGGAATTCGATGATATCTGGGTATGAGCAAAATGGACTTTCTGAGGAAGCTATTCGGTTGTTTTCTAGTATGCGGGATTCAGGTGTTGGATTTGATTCAGTGACTATGGTGAGCGTACTGTCCGCATGTTCTCAGCTAGGCTCTCTTAGTTTGGGTCGTTGGATTCATGAGTATATTATCCGTCATGATTTTCATATAAATGCTTCACTTGCTACTTCTTTGATCAACATGTATGGTAGATGTGGAGATGTAATCAAAGCAAGAGAAATTTTTGACTCCTTAAACCAACAAAATGTCATCACTTGGACAGCCATGATCTCAAGCTATGGAATGCATGGTTATGGTAGGGAAGCGATGGATATCTTTCATCTTATGAAACTTCATGGCCTGTCTCCAAATTCTGTAACATTCATTGCTGTTCTATCAGCATGTGCCCATTGTGGACTGGTATCTGAAGCCCAGCTAGCTTATGATAGCATGATTCAAGAGTACGGAATAACCCCTAAACTGGAGCATCATGTTTCCATGGTTGATATGTTTGGTCGTGCTGGACTTCTAAGCGAAGCATATCAGCACATTCAAGATATGAAAAATGTCAAGCCTGGGGCAGCTGTATGGACAGCAATGCTTGGAGCTTGCAAGATGCATAAAAATGTGGATCTTGGTGTTATAGCAGCTGAGAATCTTTTAGCTATTGAACCTCAACATCCTGGCCATTATGTTTTACTTTCTAATGTATATGCAATGGCAGGGCTAATGGATCAAGTGGAAACCGTTAGGAATGTGATGATTAAAAAAGGGTTAAAGAAGCAAGTTGGATATACCACGATTGAAGTTGATCATAAGACGTATTTGTTTAGTATGGGTGACAAATCTCACCCTGAAACGGTTACAATTTACAGGTATTTAGACGAGTTGATAGAGAGATGTAGGGAAGTAGGTTATACACCAGCATTTGAATCTGTAATGCACGAGTTAGAAGAGGAAGAGAGGATGGATGCTCTTAGATACCATAGCGAGAAGCTTGCACTGGTGTTTGGGCTCTTGAAAACAGGACAAGGATCGATTATAAGGATTGTGAAAAACCTTCGGGTGTGTGAAGATTGCCATGAGGCAATTAAGTTCATTTCTGTTGTGACCAAACGAAAAATTATTGTGCGTGATAAGCTTCGGTTTCATCATTTTGAAGATGGCTCTTGCTCATGTTTGGACTACTGGTGATGGATTGTGATGTGGGGCAGAGTGTTGAGTTAGGTGCTCTTTGTTTTTGGCTTAATGGATTTGAATGTTATGGAGAGATTATCCAGTTAGCCTTTTGTAGTGTGTTTTTTAGCTTAATGGGTTGAATGGCTGGATTATCATCGAAGCCCTTGAGGCTTTGTATCTCTTTAATATGTTCACCAAGAGTTTCTTGGAATCCATCGTCGTTCTCTCCATCGTGCTTTCATATCGATGATTGTTTGCCATCGACTTACCACCGTCACCTGCAGCATAGACCACTGTCCTACCTAGAGCATTAACCTCATGATTCTCTACATCAACGAAGTTTTTTATTCCTTCCCCCAAAGCAATAATGTTTGCAATATTCGGCAATACACTGTTGTACCCTGAGTCCCTGAGAGCAGACACTTCTATCTAAGGTGAATATTCAGCTTATCATTTATTTTCATTTCTGTTTCTGTGATAGTCGGCTTCTGTGTACATTTAGTCAGCTTATGTTTCTGTTTTACAGACTTTATTCTAGTAATCTAATTCCATTTTATTCTTTGTAAAACGGTGTTTAGAACCAACATCAATGCTATAACTGTTTTACTTAGAAATGATTTGCAGGAAAGATCTATTTTCATGTTTCAGATTGGGCAATCATTAGGTGATATATAGATGAGGACATGTGTCAAAAAATCAAGAGAGGTATTATATCCTCGTACTCATTCTCCTACTCACTAGATCAAGACGTGTCCCAAAATCAAGAGAGGAGATAAGGAATGTGAATAAGTGGATTCAACATGTCATCATTTAGTAGGTAGGAGGATGAAGTAGGAGGAGTTAGTAGGAGGAAATAGAATTTTGCTAGATAGATATTCTAATCTCTGCCAAAAACCTGTATATATGCACAATGGTCTCATTATGCGTATTATATTCTTGTAAATATGGAGCTATTTTAGGGTTCTTGTTTAAAGTGAGATGCCATTTGAATATTTGATATGATATAAATAGTAGGTTCATGGTGGTTTTGACAACATACCCATCAAAGTGGATATCATACTCTTTTTTTCAAGTTAGTTTATACATTAAATTATTTTTGTTCTTATTTTAGGGTTTTAACAATTAGGCTGTTGATTGTATGATTCGATATCAATGTAAAAGGCTACACCCATAGGGATCTCTTGATGGTTTATACATGTCTTTTTTTGGGAATTCTTTTATATGTTCTTTTAAGGTTAGGTGATTGCTTTATATGTTCTTATAAGGTTCGATGATTTCATTACTTAATCATGTATTTATATAGTTATAAGCTTTTCAATGCAGGCAAACAAGTATCTAGAGTCATTGAAGACTACTCAGCTACTATATCCTGAATTCCTGATCTTTAACTCTTTGAAGGTGCTATATTTTTGTGTAGTCGAACTTATGGACATGCTTCAACTAAACCTATGCCATAAATTCCTTTTGTCGAGCATGAAGAAGGTGACAAAGAAAATGTGCAACAAATGGTGAATTCTACAACCGCTCCTGCCTCCTCCTCAGGTACAGAAACAAAAAGAAGGAATTAGATATAAATGCGAGTGTTGTGGAAAAAAAGTTACAGAGTGTAGGCACTTTAATGGCCAAAAAAATATGCTATGCCATAACATCCACCAAATCCCGAGCTTACTATAATTGATGAGTGTCTTGCTTCGCTAAATGAGCTCGGGTGGCCAGGTGGGTATCAAATGATTTGTTGTATGATTCCACGCTTTCCATTGGTGAAGGCAACCTATCAAATAGGCAGATCCTGATGAAGCTAAAACCAAAAAGATACGTGAATTGGGTGAGGATTGTTGCACGCATTAAGGGATTGTCGTAACTTAAACTTGTATTGCAGGTGCTTTTATGCTTGGATTATAAGTAATTTATTGACCCAAGTTGTAATTTCATGTTTGGATGATATGTTTGTAAGCTTAGGACGTGTTATGTTTTGATATAATAGTTATGTTACGATGCTTAAGTATTATGTTTTATTAGAAATGGTACTTACTTTCACATGTTTGGATCCTTTATTTTGCGATTCCACCTTAATATGTGATCTTGGTCCCAATTTGGCATCTCTCTATCTTGCAAAATGTAGGTGAAATATGAGGTTTTGTATGTATTTTAGTACACTGTGAAACACACATTTCAAGTTGTATAAAAATATAAACAAAAGTAAAATCGTTTATTCAGCACAAAAATATTGTAAATATTATTTCCTCCCTCCTCTTACCTATCAAGTTATAACATGTAAAATCAACTATTTTCTCTTTTCTAATATCCAATATTAGTTATCAAGTTATAACATGTAAAATCAACTATTTTCTCTTTTCTAATATCCAATATTAGTTTTGACATGTGTTAGTGAGTAGGAGAATACAGAACCTCTAAAAATATACAACAATAATTTATTCATCACTTGGTATATACAGCCTTCACAAATCCATACAGTTGTCATTATTTGTAAATCTTGAGAATTCATTTAGTAATATCACCTTTAATCCAAGCAACAGGTTTGCAAATTATGGAAAATGTCATTATTTAACTGAAAGATACAACAGTTCTTACAGTGAAAAATGAACCAGTTTTTTTATCAATTCAATCTCAAAACTAACAAATTCTAATCACTACATAACAAACAAAGAGAAGTGAACTGTAAAAACTGTCTTTCCAGCACAACTAGTAAATTTCATCATCCGGTATCTCAGGATTCAAGAACTTTTCAGGATCTTTGCTAATTGCATCATAACTGAGTGTAGGTTTAACTCGATCTGGTACAGGCTCAAGTGGGATAATGGTATCTTCATCAATAACCCCATCAATTATTCCGTACTCAACTGCTTCAATAGGAGACATATACCGATCCCTATCAATATCTTTCTCAACTTGTTCATAAGACCGACCAGTGGATTCTGCTATGATTCTGGTAACGCTTTTCTTGTTATGCATCATTTCCCGGGCTTGAATTTCAACATCTATTGCTTGCCCACTTGCACCTCCAAGTGGTTGGTGGATCATAATTCTTGTATTAGGCATTGCAAGACGCTTGCCTTTTGTTCCACCACCAAGAATGATGGAGGCCGTTGATGCAGATATTCCCAGTGCAATTGTTGATACATCGGCCCTCACTAGCTTTAAAACATCATAAATTGCCATGGAAGAGCTGTTTGACAAATTTTATAAAAAAAAACGTGGATCAAAATCACTACATGAAGGTAAACCAACAAAGTAAGAATTAGGACAAATCTGGATTCCGTACTTGTTTGCTGCTGCAAATCCACATGATTATGCAATTGAGTATAGAATTGTTTCAACTCTAATATTAATCAAATTTTCTTCGCAGGCCTAACATGTCTATTACAATGAAATGTTAAAGCATAGCGCTTCACAATTCTTTAATTCAAAGGAAGTCAACTGGTAAATTTTTGAAGAGAGAAAACCACTACTTTTAATGTAGAAAGTTTCCCTTTTCTGGTCGTAATCACTCATTCATTTATTTTTTTCAAAAGCATTAATAGAATATATATGGTAGACTAAAGAACCTATAGCATATTAGCACTTACATGTATAAGAAATGTAGGATTATTTGCAACTATGATTTGAGTGAGCCTTCAGATGGTCTCACATGGACTTTAAAAATATTTAACCTAGGAATACACTGTTCTGTTTCCAGTAATAAGCCTTCAGATGGTCATGGCACATTCGACCAATTAAGACCTTTGTTTAGTCGGTTTTAAGGAGTCTTATTGTTTCTTTGCATTGTAACGCACTCCCCTGACTATCCTTGTAAATAACTTCAACCCAACCTGAGGGGCATATGCACTAATGACATCCTACAAGCTTTCGGCTTTCCTGCAACTAGTTTTACACTTTTGCTAATGCTGTTTTATTTCTTTATCTTTTAGATATCTGTTATGAAGGCTCAAGAGTCTTGAGAGGCTAAGCTTTCGTTTTGATAAGATAAGCTACCATTTAAGGGGAAAAAAACGCGTTTGGACAGAAAGCTTTAGCAAAAATGGTCGAAAATTAATGTCTAAACAATAAGCTACTCAATGTAGGGTTAAAAACAATACTCTTTCACAATAATCATGTGCTGATTAATATTTATATGTGTGCCTTTTATGTCAATATTTTTTAACTACAGCTAATTTTATCAAAATCTTTTATACGAAAAACAACTATTGCTCATAGCAGATTAGCAGGTCCAGTTTACAGCTCTAGCCCGGAGCTCCATCTAATCATGCAATACATGCCCACGTTGTGTACTCGACTTCTAAATGAAAGGAAAATGAGACAAAACAGAGGGAGACAAAGAAAGGGAGAGAAAAAGAAGGAAATGAATGTCTATGATTTTATTTATTCGTGTTCAAATTAGAAAGAGAATGAAAGGAAACGAAATGTGTGAGATTTCGATGTGTGAATTGGAGAGAAAGGAAGAAAATACCGAAACGGGATAAGTTTACAAATCACAACTATCACCTTTCTTTGTCAATGGTTTGTCTTTGCTAGGTGCCTAGGTTACAAGTATATGCATTTTTGTATTGCAAAAGATTATAAATGGTTGTCTTCCCTTTGTCTCACCATGAGCATCCATCCCCTTCTTCCCCTTGCCACATCAGCGCCACATCATTTTTTCCTTTCATCCCACTAACCACCACAGCCATTCTCTATTGTTTTTTAAATAAAATAAATAAATGTAGAGAGAGGAGAGAGATAGAGAGAAAAAGAGAGAGAAAATGGAGAGTTAAGCATGAGTTTTAACCAGCTAAACCTATCACTTTAGAGTGAAGGGGGTGGGGGCGACGGTGTGACCCCGGGTCATGCTCCATCCAGCTGAATGGATGCGCCCGGCCTTATAACAACAACACAATTCCTTTTTTATTCCCTTCCCTTTCTCCCTCACTTTCTAAAAAGTTGCAAACAAAGTGTTAAGTCTCAATTACGAAATGTTTTAATTATAACATGTACCCTATAGCTTGGCTCAAAACCTAATGATTAATGCTACATAACAGAGTATCTACCAAAATGCTCAAAACCTGATGGTTATTAACCACAACAGCCTAACAGGTTACCAACAATTTCCCCCATAAGTCAGTTATATTAGTGTATAATCTAATGAACTATGGTCTCGATAGATAACACATTATTTCAGCCTTGATAAACCTATTGATTTCAAACCCTACAAAAAGCAATCCAGAGTTCAACAGGAGGTAAACACCAAAATCCCCATATGAAAACATACCCAAATTGGTAACCGAACTTTTGCATACTAAAACAGAAATTTTAATATCAGAAGATCTTGAAATTCAATTTCAAAATAGAGTAACCTGAGAGAGCCACCAGTAGAATTGATAAAAAGCCTGATATCCTTAGTAGGGTCTTGAGCATCCAACAAAAGCAACTGACTAATTATAGCATCAGCAACGAAATCGTCAATCTGAGTCCCTAAGAACACAATCCTTTCACGTAACAACAACCCCATCGCGTCGGACTCGGCGCCTCTCATCGCCGTCGCCGGAGTCTGCGGAGAAGAAGCGGAAATACCGAGATTTGGTTTGAAGTCAAATCCTAGGGTTTGGGGAAAGGAGTGAATAGAGCATTTGATGGATTGTTGAGGCGGTGATAGACGGCGGAGAGAGAATGATTGAGTTGGTTTAGTGGGAGGAAAGTGGCGGAGAATGGAGGAGGGATAACAAGAAGAAGAGGGAGCAGAGAAGGAGAGCGACTCCATTGTAGATAATTGCGGTGTTCTTTGCTTCCTCCGTAGAATGAAGAAGAGGTATAGTATTGTGATAGACAGAGGTAGCGGACCAAAGCATAAAAACTTCTTTACTTTTTCGTGATTGTAATTTAACAACACAAAGTTACCACAAGGCTTTTTTTTTTATTCATTTCTTTCCAAGTACCTATTTTTCTAACTTTTTAATCTTTTCTATCTTTTTAAATATACGGTAAAATATATTTTAATCCCTAAACTTTAGATTTAAAAATAGTTTAACCACTAAACTTATATAATAAACATTATAATCCTTAAACAATTTCGGTTATATGATTTAATCCTTAATCCTTAATCCTATTTTACCTTATTAATTTTATCCCAATCTAAATCTAAAATACTTATTATGGTATCAACGGGAACCACAATCAATCCTATTAATAAAAACACTTGTTCTCTAGAAACCGGTTGATGAAAACACACATACAGACCCCTAGTTCCATTGCCAACTCCTTGGATAACACCTCCCACTGCCATTGTGTAGTCGCAGCCCTGTAAAGTCGTAGCCACCTCCCACTGCCATCGTCTTCTGTTTCATCACTCACCGCCATCGCTTCTGCTTCACCGCCCACGGACGTCACTTCTGCTTCACCACCCACCGCTATCACCTTCTGCTTCATCATTTTCACAGATCACAACCATTGAGACTGTGACAATTACCGCCGCCACCATCCTACAGCACCACAACCTTCATCTTTTTCTTCTTCAATTCTTTTTCATTCTTTTTTCGGATCTGTAAATGGTCATCAAAATAAATTTACAGCACCCTTTTTATCTAGTTCTATGGGTATTTATGTACTTTCATGGCTGGAAATGGAATTGGTTTCCATGGCTGATCAGAATTTTGGTTTGTCAAAATTCAAATGGTTGAATGGAATGGCTGGATAGAAGGGTTCTAGACTTTCAATTGTGAATGGTTTTGATGAATTTTTTGATTTTTTGAAGATGTGCTTCAGTGTGCATTGTAGATTTGTGTTTTGTAACTATTGTGCATCAATAAAATGCGATTTTATATTTTGTTTGAAGTACATGTATCATATGTGTAATATTTTTGTATCGTCTTTAGTCTGCGCATCAATTCCAATGTGTTGTGCGTCAATTTTCATACCATTGTGTATCATATTCATATTGGATCAGATTTGATTATTTGAATAAAGTTGTTGAAAAGACTAGTGTGTCCTTAGCTGGGTATATTTTAATTAACACAAAAATAAAAAAAGGTATTTTTAGGACCTAGATTGAATAAATATAAGGGTTGAGATTCCTTCTCTCCCATTTCTTCTTTATTTACCTTTAACAATAACTCAACCCTATATACATTCGGGTGGTTGTAGAAGCCAAGAGGAGAAGAAACTATGGTGTTTAGGGGGTGTGTTATGGCGTTTCCTTATGAATTGTGGTTACCTGAGAGTACCTGACAGCTAGCGGGTTACT
>JAUEJL010009092.1:0-10105 GCA_032274825.1 Drosophyllum lusitanicum | reverse complement strand
CAAAATATATCACAAGTTACTAAACATAATTTATAAACAACCTATAATTAATTACATTAATATATAATTTTTATAAACTCTCTCACATTTTCTTAAAAGCCACTCACATGTTTTATAAAACCCCCTCACAAATTTTATCCAGCCTCCTCCCAATTGATTTAAAATTCCTTAATTTAAATAGATGACGTCACTGTATTCTTAATTTGAAAAAGATGATGATGTTATAATTCTTTTCTTTTAATAAAGTTATTATAAGAAAGATAAAGATAAGATATACACGAGAAGTAGGAATAGTGATATGTGTGGGGACTAGAATTGTAATTTTCTCCGTTGTAAGAAAAATGACACAATTTAGTCATTGACAGACAATGGTGCAATAAATCAATAATTACAGGAATATTGACATATTGTAAACACACCTAAATCCTTTTCTTTATTTCTATAAATACAAGTGTTCATCTTCATCCAACAACGCCCACCTGCTTCACTCACTGCTTCGCACTGAAAGCTTTTCTCCCTTCTACTCAAATTTCTATCCCCTGTAAGGTCCGACCCGTTTTGAGGTTCGGATCTCCTCTGCATTTTGCTTTATCCTTCTGGTAATCCCCTATCTCTCTCTCTAACTTTTTATTTAATAATCTATATTGGGATTCTGTTTTAGCTTTTCACTCGAAGATTCCACTCATGCACACTCACAAAGTTGAAGATCTTTAGATCTATAAACATTATTATATGTTTTAATTTTTCATGCTTTAATCTGTTAACCAACCCCAGATGGGGTTTACTGTTTATTGTTGATATTATGTCGTATAATTATAGTTTGAGGTGATTTTTTGTTCGTTTTCAAGATTTGTGTCTTTGGGTTTTATGACCAGTTTATGGGAATTAAGGATTTTAGATCTGTTTGCTTAAACAGTTTGATTTTTGGGTACATTTTGTAACAATTTGCAGATCTATGCTGCATGCAATGGTATTCTGAGGTGAATCATTGCTGATTCTATAATCTGTGTTCTTAATTAAGGGTTTTGGACTCACGTGCTCTGTTTGTATCTGTAGATCTATTCTGTGCAATGATGGTTGTTTGATATTGATCTGGTAGACTGTACTACTACCTCTGATTAAAAGTACTTCCCTGTCCCCCAAAAGAATCCATTTTATAATCCATACTGAACTTAAAAACAAGTTCTTTGAACAATTTATTGCCCAATGAAAATAAGAAAAGATTCTTTATCTAAGAGGTGTTTGAATGTGCTTTTCCATAGTGATTATTGTCTCTTAAAGATAAGGACAATCAGTTGCAACATTTGAAACTGATTATTGCAACTTCAAATCAAAGTGCTCTTTCTTTATCAACATCAGAGTTTAGCTGGTTTCAGTATTATATTGTGGGAGCCAGATATAATGAATATACATTGTTTTCTACCATTATTAGGCAATTATTATTTCTCTTCACATGTTGCAAAAATAGTTCACTCCTTCTGTGGTCCACTCTATTCCAACTTTTTTGATCCTTTTATTGTAATTAATGTGGACTGTATTTAGATCTTCACTGTGTTATTTCTCTCTGCAAATGTTGTTTGTATTGTTGTGGGGGTCCCCTTGAAGATATAATGCCAGGAGATACAACACCAATCACTACAAATTAATAGGGAGTGGTCAATAATGAAACCAAAAGGGGCTGTAAAAAGATAATATCTAAAGAAAACATAAAGAGGGGTGTTTGGCATTGGCATTGTGATTATACTATGATTATTTGATTATTGCTATTTCAAATTGTAGATAATCTGTTTCTAGTGTTTGGGTATTGTGAATCCGTATCTGATCGTATAGTGATCAAATAATCAGTTTTAAAGTATGTGCAACAAAATTGATTGAATTTTAGGGGTCATTAGTCATTTTACATGCAAGTCCTTAAATTAATCAGAATTTGGCAAGCAACTGAATAACTGCTTATCTGATTATCACAGCTTCAAACTGCAAAAGCACAACCAAACACTATCTTCTGCTGATTATCTGATTCTAGTAAAATATTATGTAATCAGTTTTAAAAAACAGTGCCAAACAGCCCTTCATGCTTGTGTCATTTTACTATTCTATGCAAACCTCAATACTCCTTTCTTGCATAGTGTTTGGCCTTTGTAACGTTATTATTTAATCTTTATATAAACGTTCATATGATTATTCTAAGATGCAAATTCTCGTGAAATCTGACAGATTTTCATCTCCCAAAATGGCGGATCTTGAAGCCCCATTGGTACGCCCCAAAAGAAAGAAGATCTGGGTAGACTATTTTGTCCAATTCAGATGGATTATAGTCATATTTGTTGTACTTCCAATCTCCTTCACTTTATACTTCCTCACTTATCTTGGGGATGTTAGATCAGAATGGAAATCATATAAGCAACGCCAAAAGGAACATGAAGAAAATGTCAAGAAAGTAGTTAAACGTCTAGAAGAAAGAAACCCATCAAAAGACGGGCTCGTATGCACAGCCCGAAAGCCCTGGATTGCTGTTGGAATGAGAAACGTTGACTACAAACGAGCCCGACATTTTGAAGTCGACCTTTCGGCTTTCCGGAACATTCTTGAAATTGACCAAGAGAGAATGATTGCAAAATGTGAACCTTTGGTCAACATGGGTCAAATAACTCGAGCCACGGTCCCGTTGAATCTTGCACTTGCTGTTGTTGCTGAGCTCGACGATCTAACCGTTGGTGGGCTGATCAATGGGTATGGAATTGAGGGTAGCTCTCATTTGTACGGGCTTTTCTCTGATACAGTTGTGGCTTATGAGATCGTTCTTGCTGGTGGGCGTGTGGTTAGAGCTACAAAAGATAACGAGTATTCCGACCTTTTTTATGCAATTCCATGGTCTCAAGGAACTTTGGGGTTACTCATGTCTGCTGAAATCAAACTTATACCCATTAAAGAATACATGAAGCTGACATACACACCTGTTAGAGGTAATGTCAGAGATCTGGGACAAGCATATATCAACTCTTTTGCTCCACAATTTGGGGATGAAAACAGTGAAAATGTTCCCGATTTTGTGGAAACAATGATTTACAATCCTCATGAAGGTGTTTGCATGACGGGAAAATACGCGTCTAAAGAAGAGGCAAAGAAAAAAGGGAACAAGATCAACAGTGTAGGGTGGTGGTTCAAGCCGTGGTTCTATCAACATGCTCAAACCGCACTTACAAAAGGGGAGTTTGTTGAGTACATACCGACACGGGAGTATTATCATAGGCACACACGGTGTTTGTATTGGGAAGGGAAACTCATTCTCCCGTTTGCTGATCAATGGTGGTTTAGATATCTGCTTGGGTGGTTAATGCCACCAAAGGTTTCTTTGCTTAAAGCTACACAAGGTGAAGCTATTAGAAACTATTATCATGAAATGCATGTTATTCAAGATATGCTTGTTCCACTTTACAAGGTTCCTGAGGCTTTGGAATGGGTCGATCGTGAGATGGAGGTAAACTGCTTTATTGATTTTACACAGCATTTTATCTATGTGCTGCAGTTTCGGCCCGATTACTTTCGAATTGGTCCATTTGGGTTATGTTTTAACTCTAACGGGTTTGACCCATTTGCCAAAAAATTATTAGATTTGGTTATCTGCACCAGTCAAAGCAGTAAAGTTTTAAGCTTGGCTAAAATGGAAAAGGGTCAAATGGGTCGATCGGGTAAAATAGGTGGAAAATCACCCAAAGTGTTTTCAAGTGCTTAAAAATCTCAAGTGCTAATAAAATTAGATGAATAATGTTAACAATCTTATTTAAGACATTAATTATCTATATAATTTTTGTATAAAAAATGGACAAAAATGTTGATGGGGCTGCCCAACCTGTCCCATGGTAAAAGTTGTTTGTTTTGACCGGTTACCCAACTCGCTGTGCACCATTTTTGGCACCTGGTACAGTAATAAATAAAATAGCTTTTGAGGAAAACAGTTCAGACTGGTCCAAGTTGTCTAAAGTCCTTTTTGAATGCATAAAACCTCAGAAATCATCCCCTTTAAGAAAACAGATAATTACTGAAATAGCTTAATTCTTGTTATCACATTTGACACACTAGTCACTTAAACAAAGATCACAATCTTTTGGACAAAAGAAGTGTTTTGCTTGACCCATTTCAACCCAGGAAAAAAAGTTAAAACCCGACCCGTGTGTTGCTCATTTTGCCTCTTATTTTATGTAAAGCACATAACATTAGAATTATATGACAGTTTTGAGATTAAACTACAGGTATATCCCCTTTGGCTTTGCCCACACCGACTCTACAAGCTCCCATGTAAGACAATGGTGTATCCCGAGCCAGGATTTGAGGAACAATGCAGGCAAGGTGACATGCCATATGCTCAAATGTACACAGATGTGGGTGTGTACTATGCACCAGGGCCCGTGTTGAGGGGTGAGGTGTTTGATGGGGCAGATGCGGTTCGCAGAATGGAGAATTGGTTAATCGAGAACCACGGGTTCCAGCCACAGTATGCAGTTTCTGAACTGAACGAGAAGAATTTTTGGAGGATGTTTGATGCTGGACTTTACGAACAGTGTCGGAACAAGTATGGAGCCGTGGGAACGTTTATGAGCGTGTATTACAAGTGTAAGAAAGGTAGGAAGACTGAGAAGGAGGTTCAGGAAGCCGAGCAAGTTCAAGTTGAAGTTCCGTATGCTGAAACCGACTAGCGGGGTGGATGAAATCGGATTAGTTTAGGAGATTTAGAGCGTTGATTCCAAGTGTTATTGTTAATTGGATTTCTTGTTTTTTCTCTTTGCATGTAATGTACTTGTTGCTTTCCTATTCCTCAATTTGATTTGGACCTTCACTTGATTTTGGTTTTTCTTGGTGGATTGATTGATTGACCTTTACCAAAGCTGAGCCGGTTCAAAAAAAAAAAAAGGACCAGTCCTTTTGGTCTTATAAATTTCGTAAAGATCACTTTCTAAACCAATTATTGGACCTGTATGTTTATTCTAGTTTCGTGATACCATAGAGTCGAAATCATGGATTCTTCTTAAAACCAATGAACAAGTGTTGCATGATTCACTTCTCCTCGTATTTTCATCGCTTCCCTGCTTGAATCATATGCAACAGATTTTGAAAGAAAAATCAAACAGATAAAAGGCACCGTTAGAATTCGCTTAGAAGCTTAAAAACCTCAAGACTTGTGTTTAGAAATCATCGTTAGATACTTAGATCTAAGATAAGTTTTCTTGTTTTCTTGGTTGAAATTGTAGCCCTCCCTAATTAAAAAGGAGGGTTAATAAGTCTACTAAATACTAGGAAGAAAGATTGAATTAATCTTAGTCGATCATTCAAGAATCAATCCTAAATATTATTCTACAAACAAATTTAGTTTAAATTACAAAGTAATTTGAAGCAAAAATGCATTGTTGATTAATTTGATCTTAATGCTCATGATTAAAAAATATATATATTAATGTGAAAAATGTATGTTTCCTAAAAGTAAGAAGCCTCTTCAAAGTTCAAACACTCCCGTGAAACGTATTTCACCATTTGCCTACAAGTGGGGGCAAGTAACGGGTGCATACTGGCATGCTGCATAATTTCTCCCCTCCACCGAGAGAGCAACAGATATGGGGTGGATGGCAGACCAAATCGCTTCGATCAAATCTTTGCATTTCAGACAACCCATTGCTCAATTCATAACCCTTGGTCCGTCATGCTTCTGTGCACATCATTCCATTTTGTCTTAGATTAACTGGATTTACTATTATTATATCTTTTTCAAAATCTCAGTTTGTTGGTATCGCGTTATTCAATTTTGTAGATCTTCATATGATTTTCAGTTCCATATGCATGTCAATTTTTGTGCATATAGAGTTTCGATCATCCTTGTATATTATTCAAATCGAATTTGAAATAATCATCTGAACATAATTGGTAATGTTAAAATTATTGATTGTGCAAAGTGAAACTGTGCTGTACAAACAAATTTTGACTTTCAATTGCGTTTGAGGTTGTGGATCTTTTGTTCACTATGATTTTCATTTTTGCAGGTATGATTGTTACTTCAGCATTGATGTTATGGAAAGCGCTGATGTGTATAACAGGTAGTGAATCACCTGTTGTTGTTGTGCTTTCTGGAAGTATGGAACCTGGCTTTAAGAGAGTATGAGAGCAGATATAACAGTATAGTTTATAGAAGTTATATTCTTGTGCTTCCAATTAAATTTTGGGTTTATGGTAGTGACCCTTTGGAAATATGTTTCAGGGTGATATTCTGTTTTTGCATATGAGTAAGGACCCGATTCGAGCAGGAGAAATAGTGGCATTCAGTGTTGATGTGAGCTTCTTAATACCGATCTTTCTTGCACTCTTTTGGTTCATTTCAACTTAAATAAAACAATTGTCTAACACCAGTTAAATAAAACATTAACTTCATATGAACATGACTTGCCTAAGCCAAATGGTGCTGTCTCTTGTGCAAGAACACTGAAGAATGTTTGATGTATTGGGTTGGGAATTAAACCAGAAACTTGAGTAAACTACATAAATAAAGAGTTCTAGATTGTCTACTATTACCTTACAGTGATGATGTAGTAAAAAATTACAGCGGAGAAATGATTTTTAAGGACGTTCTATTCCTGTTTTATAGCAGCGTGGAGTTTGCTAATGTATATTTCTGCTCATCTTTTGTTTGGACCCAGGGACGTGAAATTCCAATAGTTCATCGAGTGATTAAGGTATATGTTATAATGTTTCCCTGATCATTATCTTTAATTAGATATTATATCCATTGTTTCCAATATTTTTCATGAAAAGATGATGATTCTGGTTGTTAATGGAAAGAAAGAGGGTTGTTTGGTTAGACATACTTAAACAAACAGAGATTCTCTTCCAGCTTTTCTGTTCTGGTCATAATGTGTGACAACAAAATTAGTCACTATGTTAACAAAATTGTCATTGTCAGTTTTGAAAATCCATTTCTTACGAAAACCAGTTACGTCTTATATTTATCTTGATGAGAAAGTTGTTGCATGTTAAACTTGTCTCTCACGCGTTTTTGTTATAAAAAGTTTGTCTCCATAAAAGTTAGATTAGTGTTAAAATTATCTTCAAGAAATATTAGTCAAATGAATTCGGCAAAAAGTTGGCACCTTATAAGCCTCTTTCAAATAACCCCGCTATGGTTATAAGTTGACTAACCGGATATTGGGTCAGTCTGTCACTTTGGTCTTGGGGAATTAGTTTTACCTTCAGATTATTTCTGTTATAGGTTCATGAGCATCAAAATACCAGTGAAGTTGTTATCCTCACAAAAGGTATTGCATGTTTCATTCATCACATGTTCATATCCTAATTTTGTATTTAGCCTAACTTTACTCGATATAATATTCAATGACTTGATTAAACAACAAACACGTTTATCTTTCGGATGTTACTAGGAGACGACAATTATAGCGATGACTTGCTTCTGTATGCCCCTGGTCAGATGTGGTTGGAACAACATCATATCACGGGGAGGGTGATTGGGTAAATGAACTATCTTCGATACCTATCATTTACAGAGAGGTTATCGACTTTTAGTCAACATACATGCCTTTGCATTTGCTTCCCCTCTCCTAAAGAAAGCAAAAATAAAAATACAAGTCAAAACATCAATTTTAGCGTATTCTATTTACAGGTTTTTGCCATATGTTGGTTGGGTGACGATTATAATGACCGAACAGCCCATCATCAAGGTTTGTTTTAGCTACTTCCTTGTTTGCTCGCTATCTTTGTCTTATATAATTTAAAATATTATCACTGAACTAAGTGACTAGATTAGTTTCTCCTTGTAAAGGTGACATTATGTCTGTGCTCTTTTAAAGAATAGCTTTCTAAAAGAAATTGGTTTCTTGCCAAAAGGTAAGACCTTTTAGGTAGGTAAATAGTTATCAGAACATTAGAGGGGGCGTTTTGGAGGCGTGATGTGAGGGAGGCTGGTGCGTGATCACCAACAACAGATGATCACGCTGTTTTCTTTTTTCTTTTTTGTTGTATAAAAGACGTGTGATGCTTGTGTAATGGATAGTGTGATAGAGAAAAAAGCTGACGTGTCATGGTGTATGCCTCCTTCCCCTTAAGTGCAGTGCCCAAATAATTAAACATAATTGTAGAATGATCAAAATTATTTTTATTCAATGGTAAAAGGGCATATGTATTCACCCTATAGAGCCTATTAATTAAGGGTTAAGATCCTCTACTGTTGGGTCTAAACATTATCCATCATGTTCTCTCACAAACACGAGAGTGGGTCGCTTATTTTAAGTCAAGAATGGATTCTTTTGTAGGTCTCACTCTTATGTTTGTGAGAGAACATAATAAATCATGTTTAACCGAATATGAAAGGATCTTAATCCATTAACTCAATAATTAAGTTGAATTATTTAGATGGTCAATACTTTAAAATATTCATCCATTATAGATCAAGATAAGATCACATCTTTTTAAAGAATACACACATGATTTACCTACACATCGAATACCAACGCATCTGGACTTGTACTGTACAAGTGTTTACAGAAATGATTTTATACTTGTTGCTTCTGTTGTTGTATGTGATGGTGCAGTATATTATCATAGGTGTTTTGGGACTGCTACTAATAACTTCTAAAGAGTAGCCGGCCATCTGATCAAGTAAATTAACTACAAAATACATGCATGTGGGGGGTATACATATATAATGTAACATCAAGATGGGCAATTTCGACCCATTTATATATAAATAGGTTGACTTGTGTTTTGTCTCAATTTGGTCACATATGGTAAACACTTTGAAAGTTGCCTAAATCCTATTATAATATCCTAACAAAAGATGGTTTCTCAGTGTAATTAAGGTATGATCTACTAACAAAAGATGGACAAGAAAGGTGTTGGTGGATCAACCCAACCCTTCAAATCCTGAATTGAAAATCGACCTACTTCAATTTGTTGTGGTTTTGACCTGTTACGCAAACCCACCATAGCTCCATCTGGCTTGTCACCTCTAATACGCCCGGCTGCTTCATCTTCAAGGCAACCACTACGAGAAAAGAGAGTCTGTGAAGGTGTCAGTGAACGTCTCCTCACAAACTACTTTCTTGAGACCCCTCATTATCTAGATGATTACTTTAGACGAAGATTATGGATGCGTAAAGAATTATTTCTCCACATAATTAAGGGTATTTCTAATTTTTCTGTTGATCATATCCACGATCACTTCATTTTTTAAAACAAATATATATCCGCTTGTAAGGGCAGACTTCATATGCCATAATGAAACATTAAGAAAACGTTTTTAGTATTTAACAACTTTAACCCTAAGTCAAGTATTAATTAATGTGACAAAGTGATAGCTTTGTGATACACGTACAGTACATACCACCACTCCTCCTAAGTCTGGAATCATTAACAAAGAATTTCTAGCGCGACTTGTGAGAAGCACATTCCCAGTAGATTCAAATCATACCTCAAAATTCGGCTTAAGCTAGCAAGAAACATATTCCCAGTAAATTCAAATATTATAAATTCTAAAAAATAATATTCACAGCTTCATCCCGTTAATAACTAACTAACTAATAACCGTACGTAGTAATTAAATTATCAAGAAATCAAATAATTAAACAAACTATTCATGGCAGTGACGAGGACCGACGGACTGACGCCACCACGGCCGGAGCTAGCTAGCTAGTTAGGCTAATAATAATCATACAATACCAAACGTCGTGAACATGAAGTGCAGAAATACTTGCGTTTTTTGATATATGATATAGGAACGCAGCAGAACTTCCATTTGGTCTCTATATCCACGGCTTCAACTTTCCCTTGGCAGTATGGACATGACCCGCTTGCCACTTGTCTCCCGAGCTCTTCTGCTTCCTCGATAAAAACACATGTCGATCGCATATTTCCGCTCTTCGATCGATCTCTTCTGTACACCTTTATGTTTTAGAGTAATTAAGATAGAGAGAATTGATCCAAGCTAGTGTGTATATATAAATATAAATATATATAAAGAATGGAATGGGAAATATGGAGGAGTATATATTTGGGGTAGGTTGGTTGGTGGGTAAAGAAAGGAAGGAGGTTGGGTTGGGGTGGGGTGGGGTGG
>JAUEJL010009081.1:0-10105 GCA_032274825.1 Drosophyllum lusitanicum | reverse complement strand
CAATTTAGTTTATATGAGGGGTAATTTAGTAATTTTAAAACACTTAAAATTTAAGAGTTTAAGCAAAATGCTTAAATGCTTTATAATATAGTATAGATAATTATTCTTTTTCTTTTTTTTTCTATATTCCTTTCTCTATTTAATTCTGTCTCATTTTTCTTTACAACTACATCAAAAAATATTAAATATTTGTTACTTTTTTTATAATATAGTTTTTCATGTCTATAATACAATACTATATCTTCTTTCTTTTAATTCTATCAAATCCTCTAATATCAATAGTTTGAAAAAGTATAAGGTTATGAGGTTTTTATAAATATAAAATGAATGTTTCAACCAGTTTTATAAGTGAATAATATAAATCAAAACCTTTAATTTCATTCTCATATAGAACATAGAAGCTGCATATTGTTACTGTTTAATGACAACTAACCATTTGGTAGTTAAGTTATGAACACAATTTTTTTTTTGATTGACTCTAAATTAAGTTTAATATATTCAGTAATATGATTATTATTATTTTTATTTGTTTTTTCTGTTTTAACATTATTATTTATATTCGAGCAACGATGCAATTTTCTAATTTTGAGTCCAAGTTTTTTTAGTGAACACATATTATATTATTAATTTTGTTTTTCTTATTAGAAAAAGTGCTATTGCTCTTTTAGTCTTTTACAGCTGCAATAAATAAAGACCGGGCGACCGGCTTTATAAATTATAACCACTAATTTATGTAAAAAAAATTAACTACTTAAATATGTGTCTTGAAATTCAGCGACAAACACGCAGAGAAAAACTTCTAATTTATTGACAAAGAGCACAGGAGATTTTTAATGCCTAATTTATTTATATTTATTTTTAATGCCTAATTTACATTAATCTTTAAGAACCACTCAAAATCATTGGATTCTTGCTTCTTAGTTCAAGAATACATGATGCAAATACAACCCAAAGAGATGTGTGATCGCCCCCGCCCCCGCCCCCTCTCCTTCACCTAACTAAGTACAGGTTAAGATAAAAAGAGCACAACCGTGTGAATCTACAGAAGCTGAGAGTGAATGTTGTAGCGTTTCATAACTTTTTCCACTCCAAACCTCTTTGCATGAACATGAGCCAAAATTTATATTCGGGAAAGCCTTTGAAAGGTTCGAAACCGTTGTGGAAATAATTGTTCTTGTGGGATTCAGATTGAAATAAGCAAGATACACCTCTCCTGAATCATTACAATTTACAAGTGATTATTCAAGTCAACGTTAGTAAGAGTGATTTATCTTTTAAATTATCATATATGGTTTCTTGTTGCATAAAACCGGAGATGACAAAAATGGCGGGTCGAGCAAGTAGGGTAACCAGGCCAAAACGGGCAATTGTTTTGGTATGAGTTGGGTCATGTTGACCCAAAAAAACTTTTCGCCCACTTCTTTTATTTTTACATGATTATCGTGTCGAATATGATTACAAAACTATATTAATGTTAAATACTATTTAAATAATTTAGAAGGTGTTATAGTTTCATACACTAAAAATACACCTTGATGGGCATGACCCATTTTGACCCTTCACTTTTTAGCTAATCATATTTATTCTCTATTTCACCTATGTGAAATAAAACATAATCAATCTGTTAATAAGTAAATCGCGAGAACTTTTAAAATTACCTTTCTTTCCGGTTGCGATCCACGCACGAGTTCCTGTGGGACTTGCATTGGCTTTCATTACTCTTATAGAAGCACATGAACCAGAATAACTATTCACAAGTGTTCCATTATGGTTTAGCTCCCACATCTAAATAAAAATATCAACAAAGGTGGCAATTAAACAAATTAACTTGTGAATTGGCCGAGCCCATAAACATAATTAGTAAACTGGTACTTGTACCTGGTTGGCATCGAGTCTACAATGCGTAAATGAGGCTCTTTTATGCTCCTTTGAAGTAAGCTTCCGTTTGGATGAAGTATCAAAACAAAACCCTTCTCTATTTCTCGCATGTAGGTGAAGTTTTCCTTGGTATTTTTCACTATATGTAACACCTTCATCTCTAAAGAAAACGAAAAAAGCACAAATAAACCACCACCCATAAATCATCAGCCTTTACGTGTAAATAATATCTAATAGAGGTATTCAACCCATATACTTACAAACGGGCCAAAGTGGCTTATGTTCTTTGAAGTAGCTTATGTGAAACCGGCATAATTGGTCGAACATCTCTAAAGCCATTCAGGTGTATTTTAAAAAATAGAACTTCGTAAATTTACTAAAGTATAATAATCATTTTATCATACCTTATAACCTAGTTACTACATAAGAAGATAACTAAATCTTTTAAACAGAAGTCCTAGGGCTAAAGCCAACCCAACCAGTTTTGTCTTGTACTAAATTACTAGTCAGTTTGACCTATTACCCATCCCGTCCATCCATCTTGCTACTTTTAATATCTATGCATTAAAAAGGTTTAGAAAATTACGATTGCAAAAGAGGTTCGGTCTTGTATAGACAAAAAGATTCAATCTTTCTGCTTCTTGCACCCCATCTCCAACAAACTCGTTCAAGATCCGTATCAAGCTCTTGTACAAACCAACCTTTGGCCTCAGGATCGTGACAGTTAGAGAGCCCCAAAACGAGTTTTTCCGAAACACCAGCATTTTTTAGACTTCTTGTTTGAATATTAGGACCTTGATCCAAGGATTGGAATTCATTTGTGCTTGTTATATAAGCAAACTGCAAACAAATTTTTCAAAAGAAATTGTTACACAAGGTTTGAATTTTGAGAGTCAAATGACTTATCTTGCGACTATCAAATTGAAAAGAGTGTCATCTTTATTACAAAGGCAAAACTATTTTTAAATAATATAAATAGTATTACTATTATACTATTATATAAGAAATTTGATATAGGAGTAAAGTTCTGTTGGCCATCTCAACACATTAGTTGAGAATTTTTTTTTCTAACCAAGTAAATGAGTAGTGATTCTAGAACAACATGCCTCCTTATTGTTTGAGCTAAAGGAGTTGATTTCCAATAGAGTTGGATTTGTAATGAGTCCATATGTTGTGTCATCAAGCTTTCTCATATCTCCTCCAAACATCAAAGGAGATCGGGCCATTGACCATAAAGTCAACTGAAAACATAAAAGGTCAAAAAGATAATTAAAAGTGAAATTAAAGAAAGATGGAAGAATTTGATTTATGCATCACCAGAGAAGGCACCAAATGGACTTACCTGAGTCTTTTGCTCGTCTAAACTAAGACTTGAACTCCTGTGTGGACCAACGTTGGCTCCTATAAATAGAACTTAATTAATTAAGGGTCAAAATCTATTTCTTACAAAATCAAGAAACAAAATTTCATATCAAAATCCTGATTGATGACATGCTTGAACAAGTGAACAGATCTTTGTTCTATTATTTTATTTTTCAAATTTGAGAATGAAAATAAACCAGCATCAGTTAGCCATCCAAGTGGAAGCATATCCAAGTCGGGCCACGAATTTCCCAACAAACCGTCGCCACCTATCATACTAGCAGCTGCAAAATCTCTACAAACAAAAAATATTTTCAAAGTTAATTGAAATTGTGAAATGTTAAATCCTCCATGTATAATCTTTAATGAATTCAGTAACTTTAAAACAGTTGAATGGCAATTAACCTTGAAGCAATTATTGCTTGATTAAGACAATGACAAGCGTCATAATCATATCATTAGGTGACAATCAAGCATATAATTAAGGGTAGCATTTCTTCTTGCAAATAATAATATTTGACGTTTGAAGTCTAACGATGAATTATTTTTTTAACTCCATTGGTTTAATTTCTTTTGAACATTCCCAAGACAGGAAAATTGGTACTGTTTTCAGTTTTAGAACAAATCCTAGATAATGGTGATATTTCATACCAAAATGCATTACATGTTTGAATTCTAAAAATTATATTAATTGACCCAAAAAGGTTAACAACATGTACATACCTTGAAACATCAAAATGGGCTGCAACATCTCCCCAACTATCCCAGTCATCCCCAGTGACTCTATACATATTTACAAGAGGTGCAACTTGCTTTGCCATGGCTGGTGTGGCACTAGTTCCCGGCGAGAGTGAATAAATAATTGGACGATTTAGTTCTTTCAAGATCTGCATTTGTTATTTGTTAAAGCCTGAAAACAAACAAAACTAAATATTCAAAATATTGAGTGATAACTTTGCATACCCCTGAGACGACCGTTATCTCATCAAGCTCAAAATCATCTCCAAACACACAGTCATGTTTTACTGTTTAAAGACAAACAACTGTTAATATCAGGTGTCAGTGATAGTATATTTGCTATGTTTTAAATGTAAATAGAAACTGCCAGCGTCTTCTCAGTAGTAAAAGATAAGGGAATCTTGAGGAACAGCATATCTCTTTGTAACCATAACAAAGGGTAAAATAAGTTACAACGGGCGAATAAGTAATTGTAGTTTAAGAAGTTTCCTAAAAATAAATTGCACCTTTTTCGTGGGATCCCATTGGTCTTGTATACCTTTTAGTAACAAAATACGGAAGTCTTTCGGGTTACAATCAACGTGATATCTCTTTGTAATGATAAAGAAGGGCAAATACGCAATTTTAGCTTATAAGTTCCCAAGAAAATCAACTTTCATGGGATCCCAAATGTCTTAAAATTCCTTTCAATAGTGACCAAGTAAGAAAAACTTGTGAATTCAAAATCAACATTATATCCCTTTGTGACAATGACAAAAGCCATTTAAGTAATTTTTGCTTATGGAGAAAACGCAATTTTGTAATTTTAGAGCTTTCATGAGGCAGAAGAAGCTAAAGGGAGTATGAAAACCCCGCAAAAGCTACATATAGATACATAATCCTGTCAGATTCCACGTTTCACTTTTAAGTGGTAAACAACATAAATGTAAACTCATTAGAACCATTTGGTTATTAATAAAGCTTGTTCATTAGGCTATATAATGATAGCTGAACATGTTCAAACTAAAAAACTAGAAACTTAAAAGCATACATGTGAAGTTTATATTTTATAAGTGAAATGTTTAGCTCCATGTATAAAAGGTAAAATTTATTGTACTGAAAAGGATAGTGAGGAAATTACCAAAATCAACATCCCATTCGGCATATTGATGATAAAGAGACATCAAAAACGCTCTTCCAGCCCCTAATGTTGTGTCAACACTCATGAAACCATTTTTCATCCACCCACAAGCCTTCTCTCTAATCCCTATGTCTTTTGCATGCCATATCTTTCCAGATTCCACATACGCTTTCCCCTAATTCATAAAGTTCAATCACAGTTTAAATGAAAGAAGACAACTAAAATCTGCGTCCATAGTTCTATGAACTTGCAACGCTTGACTAAGCACATAGTTTTAGGGAGATATTCTTTATTATTAGCCTTAGTGACTAAAATCCCCTTCAATATTAACAAATTGATGAATCTTGTTGGCCTAAATGAGTATCTTGAAGATTTCATCCCTTTGTCCCATGAAAGTTCTAACCTTTTGACTTAAAGAAAGTGCTTGGCTATTTATCATATCTGGACATTTACAAAATGGAAATAGCTGCAATTTTCATAGAACTTTGGACAGAGATTTAATAACAAATGAGGAATAAAGAACTACAAGAATACTGAACAAAGATATAAGGTCAAGTGAAAGATGTTTCTTTTGTGGCAATTTCAAAACATTTACTTATGAACCGTCCATTGAGGTTATGTTTATCTCTAACAGGTGAAAGGGGTAAATCCAAACAACTGCCAATTAGGAAAAGGCAAAAACCTTCAAAGTGTATTTTTGATGCATACAGCCTCCTAAATCGCCTTATTCAATTAAAACTAGATTATTATTGTGATACTATATTTTCCTAAACATGCCTGGACACAAAATCATTCATAAAAGATTTTTAAAATTTGGATAAGTGTTGTATCACGTCAACCCAACCCACCGATCAATCCATTTTGCCACATCTATAGCTTAAGCCAGTGAAGAGTGATACCGTTGTAACATCTAAAATTGGTGAGTTTGCATTGACAGCTTGTGTACTTATGCCTCTCATAACATGGAACCCGAATTTTAAACCCATGTCATGAACTTTCTTGGCTACTTCAGAGAACCCTTTGCCGCCTTTTGATGAGGGCCACCTACCAGGGTCAGGAATCACCCTCCCCCATTCATCAATCACATCATACCCAAGTGAATCGACGTAAGCACCCGGGACCAATTTTCTATACCAAAGGTAATCCACCACCGCATACTAAAACAAAGTCAAGAAATCACAATGACAATGAGTTTTAACAACAAATGCTTTTCAATAAGATTTGGTAATTCTTTAGAGGCTTCATGTCATTTGAAGTTGTGAACCGAACACTATCTCCCAATTTTTGTGTTCGTGTTTAAATATAGTAAGAAGTTTTTGAAAAAAAAAAACCAATGTTAATTGGGTAAACCCTTTACACAGTTACCCAATCAAGAATGTGATTGGGTAACTATTAGAATAAAACTGTTTTTACAGACACCAGCCAGTCAGCCACAGTTCTGTGATAAAATGGGCAACTATGTAGTTCTAGCTTGAGAGCTATTCAAGAAAATAGTAAGTTAGAATTAATTAAGGGACTAAACATGCAAAGCAAATTCAAGAATATAGTTTTAGAGAAGTGTTTGAAAATTTATCAAATATCTCAAATTACCCTTTATCAATGACAAGGTATCAAAGCCCGTTTTAACATCATCTACCTTTCTGTGAAGATGACAGCAGGCAAATGTAATTAACTTTGAGGAATTTTAGAAAATTGTATAGTTTCAATTTTTATGATTATTGGCTGCAGAAGTAGGTAAGACCTCATAGCCATGAGCATGTAATTTCTGTGAAACAAGTTGAGCATTTTGTAGGAATTCTTCCTCGGATATGGTCCAACAGAACGAATCATAGGAATTCCAACCTCTCGGTGGTAAGCTAGCATGGATATCTGATAACACCCTGGAACCAAAAAAAGAAAGGAAAAAAAATCTTAAACTTATACAATTGAGCATGTCAAAAGGCATATAACCTTTATCAAATTGTAATATAAGGGGGAAACACAGACAAACTCATCAATAATCAATTCATCACACTATCTTCAAAACCCAGTTCGAACCCATTTGAAAAACCAACTTCAAGACCTAGAGTTCACCTTTGATCTCAAGAGTCTAATATAACCTTCATCAAATTTGCAATTTAAGACAAAGATTTAGTTTTTCTTGGTGTTACTAGCAGAAAACATGATTTCCTTTTGCAGATATTGTAAACAAGGGTTGTAGCAAACCCATAATAACTTAACCAAATTGAAGAACTAGGACTGCTGTGCCACATATTACAAACTAAGCATGACTCTTGAAAGTTAAAAATACTAATTTCCATAGATTCAGCTAACATTGTTCAGCTGAATCCATATCATCCAAACCAAAAGCAAACCCATTTGAATCAAGCAATTCCAGAAAAAGGATGTTACTTTCGATTCTTACAAGTCCCAAGTAGTGACTTCTATAAAATCAGCTACATTGTTCAGCTGAATCCATTTCGTTCAAACTAAAAGCAAACCCATTTAAATAAACCAAACTCGAGAAAAGGGTATTACTATTTTGCAATCACTCGTCAGAGAAAAGGAAAAGAAAAGCATCATATAACAGGGGTTTGAGCAGATCCATTTTAAATTAACCAAATTCAAGAGCTACGACAGCTATGGTACTAACTCAAGAAAGTCAAACGTATTGATTTTTATAAACTCTTGAACATTATTCATCAGAATCCATATCATTCAGACCAAAAGCAAATCCATTTAAACCAATCGACTTCAAGAACAGGGTATTTCTATTTTACAATCACTTTTATCAGAAAAGACATCAAATGACAATGATTTTAGGCTTTTAGCAAACCCAGTCTAAATTAATTAAATTCAAACACTAGAATAGCTATGCCACATATCATAAGCTAACTTTGACTTTTGAAAGTCAAACACAGTGATTTTGATCGAAACAGCTAATTATTTAGCTTAATCCATATCAGTCAAAGCTAAAGCAAACTCATTTAAATCAACCAAATTCATAAAAAGGGTTTTACTACTTTACAATCACTTATCAATAAAAACATCAAATAACAAGGGTTTAGAAAAAAAACTTACTTAACTTAACCAGATGACAAAAATTTTTAATCACAGTAAACATGAACAGCATGAAAGATAGAAGAGAGCACCTCTTTAAGCAAATTCAAGAACTCAAACAGAATGAAAGAGAGAAAGAAGTCACCTTTCAGAGGAAACCCCGAATAAGATGAGGAATAAGAAGATAAGCTTATTCATGGCGTCACTAGTGTTTGATCGAATGAAAATTGGGATCAAAATATGTTGTATTTATAGTGGCGATGGTTGAAAGCGACGAAGACTAATGATATATATTAGTTATATACTTATATAATATAATCTACATATACAGGGAGAGAGAGAATAGAGAGTGTGTAACCATATCGATACAACGTCGGAAACGGGGTTTGAGGGTTTATCGGCGTAATAAGACGGTTATTTGAGGGAGTTTGGAAGACATTTTCGTCGGTTACTGTCCGGCGGTGAAAACTTAGTTTTTAACTTCTCCGGTGAGGAGGCACTGTCGTCGGTGAAAGACATTGGGTTCGTAAAAAGTAGCTGACCGCTCAGCATTCAATTTTGTCAACACGCGTGTCACTCATTGGTTCTCATCATCGTACTTCCTACTTCTTAGCTTTTTAATTTTATGTTATATAGCATTTTACATTTTTAAAAGTTTTTTACAAGTAATATAGTTTCTTAAGTAAGGATTTAAAAATTCTAAATTATAATTTTGGTTTTAGCTAGAGTTTTTATCATTGGATTACCATTAAACTTTAGTGACCTGATAGAATTTCTTTTTGGTAACGATAATAGAGTTTAATTCAAATTATTACTTATTTTAACATTAAAAAGTATATTATTTATTTGGATTTGGATGATAAAAAAGTAAATTACCTTAAAAAGAATATGCTATTTAGTGGTTGTAACTCTTTTAGAATATTCAACTCTTCTATCTTCCTTACCACATTAGTTTCACATTATTGTCCTCTTCGATCTTTCTTAACGTCTTACTAGCCTCACTAGCATCCCTCTAAATTTTCTCTATTTTTAAAATAACGAAAAAAAAAACAAGAAAAGAGAGTATATAAACAGGAGAGAGGAAGGAGATTGTAGAAAGATGAGAGAGCGACGGTTAAGCAAGCTGTAAGGGGAAGGATGCGGACATGCGGTAGTGTTCTCGCCAACCTAAAGGTACCCGTCCCTTACCCTCAAGATCATAGCAGAGAGCTTAAACGGGTGTTGTTGAAAAGAGATAATTATATTTGTATCAATATTTAATTTATGTTAATGTGTTTATTCTAATTATGTGACCTTTTTACATTAATTAAGAAGAATGGATATAATATGTTTCTAGCAACACCTATATTAAATACTTTCATACTTATAAATACTTTAAATTGGAGGAATGTTAGTTATTTTATCATTTACTCATTTAAGTGTTTATGAGTTTAAAAACACCTATGAGAGCTGAAAATATTTTTTCTTAAAAAGATGTTTGTATAATAGTAATATAATTAGAACAATGATAGAGCTGTTATTGTATTTTTCTTAAGGTTATTTGAAGACTTGATTAGATGGATGAGAATCTATATGAAAGTTCATATACCGTCATAGGTTTCAATCAATTAATTTTCATATTCCATTTAAGGTATGCATATATATAGATTTTGAAGTTTATGTTCATTCAATTTTGTGCTTTCTGAGCTATTAGATAAAGAACATGAAAATGAATAAAAAACATTTAAAAGATGATAAAGATGGAGACTTGCCGCATGTTATTTATGTCACCAACAACATATATTGAACTAAATAAGAAAGTTGGTTAAACGAAATTCATTGCATACAAAATGGTATTACTGACATAGTCCGTTGCATTTTGAGGCATGTTTCCATGCTTGAAAAAATGTTAAACTATCTTATATCTTTAATCGTTCAATTTAACGGCTTACCAAAATTATTTGACCTATTTTCTAAAATAATTCCCCA
>JAUEJL010009070.1:0-10105 GCA_032274825.1 Drosophyllum lusitanicum | reverse complement strand
TTCATTGCATTATTATCATTGAAGACAAACAGGAAGAAATATACAGAATATCGGAACTAAACTTAGGGTTTTCTAATGTTTTTGAACGATTTTGCAAATTTTATGCTTACGATAACGATTTCGTTCTTTGTTTTGTATGAATATTAACTTATTTTCAGTTTTCAGTATGATTGAAAACAGAATGTAAGTATATGTATGATTATTCTAGGGTTTTATGAAGTTTTTTTTATCGATTTTTGAGAAAATTGATCGTATAAAGAGTTGAATCTTACTCGTAATATAATGTTGTTGCTGATGTTTTCGATTGAAAGAAAAACGGTGAGGAAACGTGAGTCTGTGAGTTTTTCGAAGAAAATGGTGATCGAACGAGAAGCAGAGAGAGAAATGTTCAGTAGAAGTTATGGAGGCTTCGATTTTTTGAAAATTTTAAGCCGGTTGTGAATAAAGTAAGACGTAAAATGCCGCCGTTTTTCTTTGTGCAACAGCAAATGAAATCCCCAAAATACCCCCAAGTATGAAAGCCATTCTGTCGCAGGTTGTAGAGGCAGTGTTGCTATGTTTCAGTTTTTTACAATCTTGCCACCGCATTATTCATCATAGATCAGTTTAATCAAGGGCTGAAAATGGTTCTCGCAGTTCTCGTACGAAAAACAGTTCTCGTTTGAACCGTCCCCTATATATACATAATTCATTTATGTTAATTTAAATGAACGAACACCAATAGAAAAATCTGTTTGTGTTCGTTTAAATTTGTTTAGCTAAAATTAAATGAACGAATATAAATAAACAATATTCGCATTCATTCAGTTGGTTTATGGCTTGATTAAAAACGATACTAGGGGTAAGCATGGTTGGGTTTGGGCATAAAACCGAAACAAACCGAAAATTTTGGTTTTTGGAAAACAAAATCCAAAACCGTTTGGTTTTGGAGTGGTTCTGTTTTCGGTTTGAATTTGATTTTCTGTTTTTGGTTCGTTTTACCTCTTTTACGTTTTAACCATCAAGATTTGAAGTCATATAACTATCATTGTGGCGAAGCTATGAAATTAAACAAGATTGAAGTTATATTAAAAATATCAAGATGCATGCCACCTAATTCAAGCTATATAAATTGCAATAGATACTAGCAAAACTTCTATCAGATGTTTAAACTTAAAAGTCAAAGCTGAAACAAATCAAAACTCAAAGCACATCGATAAATAACAGAGTAGCAACACTGAAAGTCGAGATGAAACTAGAACCTGAAAATCGTGATAAACAACTAGAAATCGATTTCTATATTAAGCTGGAAATTGATAAAATAGAGAAGAAGTGAACTTGTTGACTCGAAATGAAGCAATGCAAGTGAACTTAATCAAGTAGTCCGATGACCAAACAAAGCTGCAACTGCATGCAGGCCTCTTTGGTGGAACCCTAATGTAAATGGGGGTTTGCTGTGTAAATAGAAAAGTCATAGTATTTGATTTTTTAGACTTGTATATTTACAATATTGCCTTTAAAACGGTTCGGTTCGGTTTTTTCAGTTTTTGAAACTTTAAAACCGAAGCCAAACCAAAAACGTCTATTTTTGAAATTCCGAAACCCAAAACCGTCAGTTGTTATATCGGTTTGGTTTTTTCGGTTTTTTTGTTCTGTTTAAGTTTTTTTTCATGCTCACCTAAACCACACTCCATTTACATACTTTAACCTTTTCTTATTATAATCAACGTTTTCTTTTCTCAGCTTTACACTAAAAAAAGTTGTGTAATCTACTTAACGGCCGAAAGAAACCAACTAAAATAGAACAACATGACGTGTATTCAAGAATTTTAATATATAAAGTTAAATTATATTTTTGGAATAAAGGGGTGTTTAATAAATAAATAATAAATAAATAAAATACTAACTTCCAGATGTACTCAGCATTCACGGATTGATTTACAAATTTCAATAGAGTTAGAGGACTCCAGCTCCACCGTTTCTATGATTCCTTCCGTACTACCACTTTATTATTATTTTATTTTATTTTATTATTTTATTTAAATCTACTTAGTTTCATGTTGATAATTCAACTTCTTAAATATATAAATAAATAAATCATCAAACATATTCCTTTTAGATTATGAATTCAGTTTCGACCGTTATTAACTATAAATTTAGGTATTTTTCAAAAAATATATTTTAATTTACTTTCTCATTTTTTCATTTTATTTACCTTATATACTAGTTTTTTTGGTAACTTATAATTAAAAAATATGTGTGAAGATTTAATGACTGAATATCTGCTATAGATTCTATATTTACAACTGCTAAGCTAGTTTGAATTTGTATATAAGAATATATTTAATACTCAAATTTACAAAAAAAAACCTATAATAAGTGAAAGTAGACAAGTAAAAAAGGTATGTTGAAATTAAATATTATAAATGCAAAAAATAAATATATACCTTTACTTGTTATCTTTTTAATAATTTTCTTTAAACATATATGTGACTTTATTAAAAGTTGAGAACAAAATGATAACTGTAGAATTTAATATTTTTTAATTTTTACGGAAGATCTTATGGTGAAAAGAATAAAAAAATAATAATAATAATGTTCAATCGCACCGAGCAATACGGAATTCACATATGTTGAGCCACGGAAACAAGAGAAACTGGTCGGAAGGGCACCTTTCTCGATGACAAGACGGTCTTCGGTTACTTGCCGCTGCCTGAGTGCCTGCTACTCTCAAGTCAAGTACCAACGACGATATGGGGACTTTATGTCTTAAAAATTGCAGATATATTCCACCAGATTTGAATATTTGTTCTCGAATATGCGACATAATCATAACGAATTGAAGAAATATATTTACAAAATTTTGAACAGACTACAGAGTATTGTGAAAATTAGCATTGTTATTATCGCCGGATTCAAAGAACTAATGAATCAATTTCGATTAATCGTCGTTAACGGAGATCGGAGAAAACTCGCAATCAAAAACAGAAATCAAATCCGTAAGAAATTAGTGAGAAAAACGATTTCATCATTTCACTAACATGATTTCCTGGACAACAACAGAAGGAAGTTGTGTATATACAGGCCAAGCTAAAAAAAACCGATTTGAATCTGATTCGAAAGTATTTTAAATCAGCATCAAACGATCTGACCTAATTAACATCGCTACGAATATTCATCTGTAGTTGAGTTACAGGAATTCATCGGAGAGAAGGTCTTGAAGGATGTGAGACGCTTCTCTGCCTGCTCGTAAAGCTTCAAGGACACGCTCGAAGACGAAGACATGGCAAGGGATACGAAGGACGCCTTTCTGTTCGTAACCGTATTCCTGAGCCGATTTGTTAAGCAAATTGATGAAAATCGGATGGTTTAGTAGGTCTGCGCTGACGACGAAGCGTTCCATCTCTTCTCCGACGTAGACAGGGAGGTGTCCCTCCGGTACGGCGGAGGAGCGGCGAGACTTGAGCGTCGTTCGGAAGGATTGGCTCATGCGAGCGGCTGAAGGAGGTTCAGCTCGGAGTAGAGAGTAGGGAGATGAGTCGGCGACGCGAGAGAGGCGGCGAATGAGCTTCTTCATGGTTTGTTGATTCTGGTGTGTGTGTGTGTGTATCACTTGATGAGGCGAAGGGGCCAAGTGTGTGTGTGAATGAAAAAATGAGAAGTCGTGGGGGGAGAGAGAAGTTGTGGGCAGAGGCGAGTATAAATATACAGGTGGAAGGGAGGTTTCGCGTACAGGTAGAGGTACCTGCCAGGTACAATTGTCGCTTTTCTCTCACTTTTGTTGATTTGTATTTTTATATATAGAAATTGTCCGCGATGAAATATTCATGTAACTAGCAGCATCTAACTTATGTATCGGTATTATTATAACATTTTAAAAAAAGGATGTTTATGTCATTTGATATTTTGATTGTTTAATGATTTCATTAGGTTGTGAGGAAAGCAACCCTCAAATTAAGTGTTATTAGCTGCATGAATCATTTATCTATTATATGTTTATTTTAATAAACACTTACACGGTTAAATTATTATAAAACTGTTAAGATTGAGATTTTGTGTAAAATTATTTTAAATGTATATAAACACACTAGTATCGTAAGATGTTACTAAAATATTTTAATATTTTTCATTGATATAAGAATTCATATTAAATATTAGTTATATGATACTTTCATAAAATGTTTTTCGAAATTTAGACATCATACTAATAGTTTATACAATTCACAGCTCGAAACAAACATTTAAAAATGGCAATGCTAAAAGTTTAACCTCATTTTGAAGATTGGATTGACAAGCAATTTGACGATCCTTTGAGCAAACCTATAGTTTTTTCCGGTGAGATAAAATAAGATAGAATTTAAAAATCTAAATTAGGTATATAGAAACAGAGTATAAATATCTAATTGTTCGTTATATTGATAAACAAATAACTTGTTTGATACAGACTCAATAGGAAGTACATACTTCAGAAATAACTCAAGAACAGACTTGAGTTATTGTAAAAACGACTAAGAACTTACTTAGACGATTTGATCATCCCAACAGAGAGATGAGCTATTTATACAAGTATGAAAGTGATCCTAACCATATAAACAAATTCAGATGTAAAGATTCTATTGAGTGGATGAGAAGCTAACTCATACTTACCTTCGACCAATATGAGAGTTTCAACTAAAACTGCTTGCATCACATGATCTAACATTTTGATAGTGATAGCAGTGACGCCATTGTAGGGGCCAATTGAACTTTAGAAGACAGACTTCTGAAATCATTATGCTTCTTCAGGTTCATATAGTGAACTTGAAGGTCTTTAAGAAATGCTCTTTAGGATGACTGATTTTCAATACTTATTTAGCAGTTCTTAACTCTTTTTCGAAGGACTTTAGGTCTGATATATTGTAAACAAATTCAGGACCTGCACCTACTATCCTACTTTAATCATGACTAAAAAACTATTATATTTCACGTCAATAACGTTTTGACAAGTAGGATCTTAACATTATAAGATCCTCTGATTAGGATAGCGATTTTAACAGCCCTAGCTGATTCAGTTAAAAACTTGGTATACCAACTTAATACTCCTTTTGTGTCTAGAGGTCTAGTTTTTATACAAATTTCGTACATTTGATTCTAAATTTTAACTTTGGTCCAACACTATTGGTAGTAAACTCATAGACTCATAGTCTCTATATCTATAGCTTGTTGCAACACTATAATTCTGTTAATATTGACAAAAGTCTATTAAATTTTATCCTTTAAACATTTTATACATTTAATTCCTTATAATTGTTAATGACTTTCTTTTAATTTACTTTTAATTTTTGAATATTTCTTTAAATGTTCTTAAGTGTTCATCTTAACTTGTATGAATGTTCTAGAGTGTTTTCAAATGTTCTTTATTGTTATTGTGTATTCATTCAAATTAAAAATATAAAAACCCACACACATAGACATTCAAATTAATACTTAAACAAAAACACACATTCAAATACCATTTTAAAAAAACACAAACATATGTATGATACATAAAGATCTAGACATACACACAATAAAACACACAACCACACATCAATAGCTCTGACATAAACAGATCAACCCAAACATAAATACACAATAGAACCCAACATTGGTGACTAAAACCATGAACACTCAAATTGGTAACCAAAACTAACACATCAAATTGGTGACTTGTCCTAATGGTATGGAGGGTTTCACACCACTGTGAGGTCTCGAGTTCAAGTCTCATTATGAGAGCTTTCGGAAACAATGAAGGAGGGTTTACTCCCTCATGGCGCGTGGTTTGGGGCTCGCATATTGCCCTATATAAATATCACTGCTGACCAAGCCAACTAACATAACATCGTTGATTAAAAAAAAAACATACAAACACTCATAAGTCATAAATCCGACTCACAGACATACAACTGCACACATTGACAAATAGAACACTTTCATACACCCAAATCAAAACACACATACTTTCAAATACACATCCGAAACACATATATAGACATAAATCAAAACACGAACAAACAATTACACTTGCTCTAAAACAAAGAAGATTGTGGCCACCGACCTTCATAAAGAAAGAGGTAGAGATTTGAGGGTGTTGATTTTGTGTAGGAGAGACTAGAGAGATAGACTGGGATATTGAGATGAGGATAAGAACAAATTTTATAGTTTTTTTTTAAATAATTATAAAAAGTACTTTTAGCATAAGTATTTATGCTACATTTTCATTTAAGTGTGATGGCTTTTTGCGGTTGAAATATCTTTAACTTTTCTAGAAGTAGGTTTTATTTTATTAAACAAAAGTAAAATGCATGTCTCAAATTATTAATAGTTAATTTAAAAGTTCGCTAATATTCTTTTACAGTTTACTATTACTATTATTTTGGATGTATTTCAGGAAACAGTTTATTTATCTAAAGATATATGTATTATTATCTATATCTTACTTCTTTTTTACCCAGTTGACCAGTTCAGATGAGATTAAATATAATTGTTATTGTTGTCTTGTTACCGTTGTTTTGGAACCTCAAAAACAATAATATCTAACAAAGGCTCAAACATGCATCTTTCAATTGTCTCACTAGAATTCGAACACAAGGTTGCGAATACTAATATGGAAATATAGTAATAACAATAATGACTGTATGTCTTTGACATTTGATGAGCATATAGTATGCTTTTTCTCTATGTTAGGCCCTCTTCTACAGTCTGTTCTCGAGTTAATTTAAAGAAGGGAAGGAAAGGATTGTTAAGGAGCAAAAGAGGAAAATGTGTTTTTGCGTTTTTTTTAAGAAGGAAAGGGAAGGGTTGGGAGGGGCTATTTTACCATTTTTATGTTATAAACCTTTCCTCCCACTTTTGGGATAATTGGGAGGGGAAGTTTATGTATCCTTCCCTTTCCCATCCCTTCATTCCCCTCCTTAAATTAACTCGAGAACAGACCGTTAACGATATTCTCGTACCTCGCTTAGAAGGAACCGAGTACGATTGTTGTTGATGCTTGAAAAAAACCGTTTGCATTTAAAGAGCAAAAGGAAAAAACAGCTAAAACTAAAACTTTTAATAAAAATAGTGTAAAGGGTAAATACTACTAGCATCATTTAAGTTGAATGTTATCATACTTACATATCTCTTTAACAAACAAATACTGAAATAATAAAATTACTCTTTATTAAAAAGGTATATAAGTGTGATAACACCTGACTTAAGTGCAGTAGCAGCACACATTCTTTTCCCATAAATATATAGCATTGATAGTTTCTAAATTGATATATTAAAACGTTCAGAATGACCAGAACTTATGAAAAGTATCATTTTATGCTTCCAAAGATCTTGACAAAGAAAAGATATATAATATGTACACGATATATACTAATTTGTCATGCATAATAAAATATTTATTTGGACCATAATACCATTAAACATATAGATAAAAAAAATTAATAATGAGTTCACAAAACATAAAAGTCATTGTTGTTACATACGAGTTATGACAAACTTGTACGGTGTAGTACTGTAGTGTTTATCTCTCCAAAAATAAGTTCATATATTGATTATTACCGGAAATTCCCAGAAATATTGATATTGGACCGACCAACATTAGTTAAAGAATTATCTAAGATGAGCGATCGATGCGTTAAAACCGTATTCAATGACTATTTGTAACAACTAATCTAAGTGTTATTATTATTTTTTTTTCAGAATCTTGACTGAAATGATTTTGTATATATTGATAATTAAATATATTCTCACAGTTTATTCCTTATTCCTGAGTATCATTTAGAAAACGAAAAAAATTAAGACGCAAACGGAAAAAAATAAAAAAAAATATGTATTTTAACAAGAAAATGAAGGACAAATATTTTGTATATATCATACATGTTATTATCATTTTTCTTCTTTTCCTTTTTCTAACTTCAAATTGCTTCATGTTCTTTTATGACGCTATCATTTTTCTGTGTACACAACATTTTTTTGTCATATAATTATATAAAATAAAACATGTATGTTTTGATTATAATACCCTTAAACATATGGTTGGAAAAAATAGTTAGTGGGTTAGCAGAGATAAAAAAATCATGATTGTTGTATGTAGCAAATTAAAAAGTATTATGTATAAATCATCACCCTTTCTGTTTAAACTCAGAAATAAAGCTTTACTATATAAAGAAACGGAAATTTTGAAGTATGAGCTGATGAAAAATCCTTGAGGGATCTGAGAATTCTTTCTCGTATTAGACATGTCCAAACATATCAAGTAACACAGCAGAAACAGTATTACATTTATGCATAAAAATTGATTCTCATATGAATTTTTGGATCTATATTGTATTAAAAATTGTTTAAGTGAAGAATTAGGAAGTTAGTCTATTTTGAAGAAATGTGGTACTAATTAGTAGTTACCTGTATAAAAAGTCTGTTGCTTGAATGTATGTCTTACTTGTTACACAGTTTTCACATTAATGGTTTTTAAAAGCAAACGGTTTTCTTTATACAGACTTCAGACTTAGGTTCATATCTTTTTTAATAATGTAAAAACAGACGTCAAATAGTTTACTTTTCTTAAACAAGCAACATTTTAGTATTTGAATTTGATTTATAAATTTCAAAAAAATTTGAATACCCTTTCAAATAACATAGGGTAATTAAATTATTATAAAATGTCAACTTAACTTTTTATTTGTATATAACTAATAAAAAAACCACATATGTGACTAAAATAGGGTTTTTATTCCTCCTAAATCATTCTGTAACCTCTTTATAAATTTATATACACGTTTAATGGTTATGAGTTAGTTGAATTTTAGATTTCAACAATCTAATAAATTAAGAATACTTTAAATAAGTTATAATTAAGAAGATATATAAAAATATATTGTTGTAAAGGTTCATGAGCTAAAGTAGTCCAAAGACCAACATACGATTCACATTTTGAAGTGTTGAGTCTTGAAGATGGATATGGGCATGCATACTTGATGGCACAAAGATTCGTGAACCAAACATAGAAAACCGAACCCTATCGATAACTAATTAAGTAGGAATGTGATTTGTACACAACAATATATTGTCATACACGTTACACAACAAAAAGAGTTTAATTGGACAATTATACCCTTAAACGGGTAGATAAAAATAATTAATATTGAAATTCTAAAGATATAAATGTCATATTGTTGTGTACAGATCACCTCTCACTTAAGTAATTCCTCTCAACACTAATTTATAGGATGATACTCTTTAGATCATCGTTCTCACTAGGGGTGTGCATGGTACTGGACTGGTACCAACCAGTACTAGTACCGAATATCGAATTTGATTTAAAGACGGTACCGAATACCGTATAGAATATTTATATACCGGTACCAACTACCTATTTTACCTAATTGGTTCGGTAATAGTCCCGAATACCGAGTACCGATTTAGCAATATTTCAAGTACCGAGTACAGGACCGAAAACTCTAATTCGTTACCGATATCGGTACCGGTACGGTTCGGTATTTCCGGTACCCATGCTCACCCCTAGTTCTCACATACCAGACATGTCATATAAATCAATTACGTTTCCAATACAGGTCATACACTTAAATATATCATATCACATAGACTACCAAGAGAGTCCAAAGGGTGATTCTATTGGTACCCCGCACATCATATAAATGGTCCCCTTGATGTAACATTTGTGAGTGAAAAAGCTAAATTGAAAATTATATATGAGTGATTTGACATATGGGTATATGAGAGGAGTGAGATCAAATAGTAGCACCCGAGCCCAGGTGGTACTAGCTATTTGAACCTCCTCTCTCTCACATTCAGACATGTAATATTAATCTATTACAATTTTCAATATAGATCATACATCACATCACATAGGTTAAATTAGATTTTTAAAAAGTCCAAATAAGATCACCGGGTCCAAATAGTCTCACCCAAATTTATATATGTTATTCAATCATTAGGCCATTCGTTATACCTCCCTTTTCCTTTTCCTTACCCAATGTCACATCAGCGTCACATCGTTTCCTCTTTCATTTCCTTTAACCTACCCAAAATAAGTGTTATACCTTCCCTTTCCTTACCCAAACATTTTTCATATTTTTTTATTTATATATATATG
>JAUEJL010009059.1:0-10106 GCA_032274825.1 Drosophyllum lusitanicum | reverse complement strand
AATTTGATATAATATGACTTTTGTTGGCCAACTTTGTTATGTTATGGCTTTTATAGGCCAATGTGTGTGGATCTAGTTGGATGTTTGGGGCTAGCTTGTCTGGATCTAGTTAGGGCCTTGTGTCGTCAGCTATGATGTGTGACGATTCGACGATCGTGAATCTTTGGTTCCTACAGAACCTCCGTCCCTCAACTCGATGATAGGCTCTCCGTTCCCACTGATCCAGATTGGGTATTGTTCCCGTTAACGCAACAGAGGAAGTACTTGGTTTCCCCAATCAGGATCATTGAGCCGGGTTCGCTACCTCGCAAGAAGTGGTTCCTGCTGACTAACCGGTATTTCATAATGTGCTAGGATAGACTTGCTTGTTAATATGTGATATATAATATTTTTGTTATGGTGCTTTTGCTTAACTATTATTTACTAGCTTTTATAGCTAACCCCTCTCCATGTACCCTTCCTATATGCAGGTAAATAGTTTGGATTGGTGAGGACGGATGCTTACTATAGATGCCTTATCAGTTATTTTGGGAACACATTTGCAAGCTTTGTTTATTTTGTATATATATGTAATGGTCGATTGGTATTTGGTAGCGCCGGGAATTATCTTTTGTTGCAACTTATATCATAGGTTGTAAATATTTAAATAGATTTGGGATGTTTTCGCTGAATTGGTTTTATATTATTCTGATAAAAACAGGTTATGGAAATACTGTATTTACACTCGTAAACACGCAGTTTTAAAACTCGAAATGGATTTTTTATTTTAAAAAAAAATCTAAGCTTCTCAATTTTGGAGGCGTTACAATTAAAGAGATTTAATTTCAGATTTTATGATATATATATCATATGTTTCCTTGAATTAGGGTCATCACATACAAAAAAATGGGATTCCTTCAATCTTTCCCTTATCCAACGCCGATAGTCCGATACGGTCACGCTTCTCTTCCTTAATCCCTATCAAAAGTAAATCTTATCGAATATCAATCCTCTTATCCTCTGACTTGTTCTGTTGATTACTCCTTATAAATGGGATTTCACGTATGTGTAATTAACTTGATGGTTATTTGGTTTTTGGGGCCCGGACCAATTAACCCGATGGTTATTTGCTTGAATTGGTTTGATTTTGTATAGCTTTGGTTTGGATTATGACCGATTAATTTTTTTGCTAAAATCCAATTAAACCGAACCAAATAAATCCAAAAAACTGATAACCGACCGATTAAACACCTCTAATATTGTTCACTCGCCTTGTGAGTTCGAGACGCAATAGCGTGAAGTGAACCATATTAGTAGAGCATGGGTAGGAAAGTCTTTTGTCTCAGATAAAGTTGTATAGTGGAATGTTTTACGCTCCCCATGGCCCTTCTGGCATGAGAGTTTTAATGAGCTTGACTAGCTATCGTGTGAGATGCAAGAACTAAATCGTTGTGTTGTTGAGTTTTTTAAAGAGAAAAAAGGAAGGGAGAGAAAGTATAGGAAAAGAAATGAAATGATTAACCAAAAGAAATGAAAAGAAATAGACAGAGATCTCATTTCCTTCCTAATCATCCTATATTTGAGGGGATAGATTTTTAACAAAATAACCTCCTTTCATTCCCTTCCTTAAGAAAACTCGAGAACACACAAACTTGGTGGTTTCCTTTCCTTTCAAAAGATAACTCAAGAACACAACATATGGACTGTCATCCATATATTGGGTGTGCTATATGATAATGTTTATGATGAATTGCCAAACAAAGTATGATCTGAATTGGTGATGACTAATAGAATGTATTATGTTTCTATGTAAACTAGTGTACTTACCAGCCATTGTTATAGCCTTAACTCATTTTCAAATAATGTTCTGTATTCCCAAGTGATAAATATGTAACAGCTTGTAAGATGGATAGATGCACACTAAGGATTGCTATTTGAACACATGTTTGGTGTTCATAGAACTTGTTTCTTTTGGTAATGGTCCTTGGGAACAAAAGTAACAACCAAATGTTGTTATGGGTCACTTGTCATAGCTTATACTTTTATCAATCATTTGAATAGTGTCCTAAAGTGAATACTTTGGATAATATGTTTTGACATTTGTAAACGTTTTAAATCCGCTTACGCTCGAAACTTGTGAAATGATATGGTTAAACTATTTGAAAAGTTTAAATTTGGATTGAAGTTCAGGGTGTTACATAATATTGTATATATATGTGGGGGTAACGGGTTAACATGAAACCACATACAAATCATTAGTCAATCATTTTAAAGCATACCTTGCTTTCACAATCAATAACAAACAACTTTACGTAGAAGATAGTTCATTGTGCCAGTTGTATTTCATATGGCAGGTAACCATCTTTATCAATTACAAAAATGGGAGAAACTAAAGGTGTTCAACGGTTCGGTTTTTGGTTTAAATGGTTTGGTTTATTTGATTTTTTAATTTCATTAGCTAAAATCGTAACCAAACCGAAACCGTTTAAATAAGTTTCACAACCGAAGCGAAAATTGAATTTCATACCTGTTTAAACCGTATTCAGAAGTCAGAACAAAAGCTCATTTTTGTTAGCAGCCCACTATTTTGGCAGCCCATTTTGATTCTCTTAGTAACCCAATAACATTGCATGAAGATGAACAATTTTAATGAGCAAATACCAAAATGACCATACACACAATTACAACTTATAGTAAAGCGAAAACTAATAACAATAACGTTATAACTTCACATAATTAAATCATTAAAATATAATGTTAGCAACAAATAAATATTAGATGATTGTAACCCACATGCCATAGGGGAAATATTTGTTGGTTAAATCTTCACAAAACTACGATTGGAACAAAGATAACAGAACCAAACTTTCGGTGTTTTGTTATATAATGTCTTAGACGCACAGTTTCGGTTTTTAAATCGAATTTGAAAACAGTTTCGGTTTTTCGGTTACGGTGCGGTTGGGTTTTCGCTTCAAACGGTTTATAACCGTATTTTAAACACTCCTAGGAGAAACCCAAATCATTCAACAAGGTGGAGGAGAGATCAAGCATCCCTCACACATCTTTTATGAATCATTAAATCATGAGGCATGTCTACTTCAAGCGCTACCTTCCAAATAAAAGGTAGCTCTTAAAGTAGACATTGTGTTTTGAACTACAAGACTAATTAAGCTTGTAAGTGAACAACAACTCGTCAATTGGCTCCAAGTCCGGCCTTAACACAGTTATAGAGTTCATCAACAAACATTCAAACAAACCATGAAACCTCTAAAGCATTATTCATCAATAGCAACAATGTGCATTTCGCATCTCCCAATCACATCACATTGTTAATCACATACTCGGTGACGAAAAGATCAATAACACTAACATATAGCAAATGCTTTAACAATAACATGTATAAATACAATGACCCAAGGTCAATAATCAACATGTTTCAAAAACATTTTAATGGCAAACAGTTTTAAACAACTTTAATGACTACATTCAGTTCAATAAAATCATGTTTTGTCATGTATCCAAACCGAATGTTAAAAAGCCAAACGCAATTACTCAAAAATCAAGCCCATGGTCTACAGTCAATCGACCATCCCTAACCAGAAAGTCCAGCTTCTTGTGGTTGATGCACAGTCGACCATTGTACATGGTTGTGCCATTGTCAACCGTCAACCAGCATCAACTCTGAATTTTGCGACGACACTCAAAATACAGTTTCTTTACCATCTTAAGGCCATTTCAAACTTGCCAAAACCACACAAATGGTACCAAAACATTAAACCCAAATAGTCTAGACATGCAACCTAGTTTTGTCCCATTTCTTAACAATCCATTCATGGATTCTTATACTAACTCATCAATACATGAAGTCAACTGCATAATCAGATTATCACTCACTTGGAAGAAAGACTTCAAGTTTCTTGCAAGTGGTAAGTGATTGGAACCAATAAACAAACTCAATTGATTCTTCAATAACGCAAGCTTAATCACAAACGCATGCCCAAATTTGTATAAAATCAAAATTTTCTCCCTTCTTCCCCTAACTCGTCTCCAGCTGCAACAAGGGCTAAATAGTATAGGTTTGGTCCCAAACCGTACCATAAATCGAAGAGAAACCTTTGGGCTAATGACTCGAGCCTAATCTCTACAGAAAACGACATTGTTTCATCAAGCCCAGAAAAAAATATTCCTGTTTTGGAGTGGTCAGAACCCAAAACCTAATAACGTTAATCAATACATTTTCTTATTCTTAAGGTCGTGATAATGACTTTGGAAATATACATCCAAACACCCGAACAGTCGTGCCAAAAGATCGTGTATCATTACATTTATAACATAGATACACAAGCTTCTGATATAAGGGAAAAACAATGCATAACTGAAAATACCGCTGAAGTGAAATCACAAAAAACTATCAATCAATCACTATGAAACTTGTTTCATTTCTATCTGTTCTAATGTATGATTACTTCCACTTTCACATACTCGTGTGTTTGTTAAAAGAAAATAAAAATCAAACAAGAAAAAAAAAGGCCCGAATGATTCAAGAATTACTTGTGTGTTCTGTTGTTAGTATCGTTTACAAATTGAAAGCATGATTACCAGAAAAAAAAACAAACCTTTAATTCGGTGAAAATGCTTCATGATCAATGTGAATATGAACAAAAGGATTTCAATCGATACGGAACATATCTGATGGTTGCTGCCTAAAAGTCCCGAGAACCATGTATGGCAAAATGACCATGCACGCCATGAACAATGTGAACTGCAAAAGAACAAAAGGGACGAATGTTAGGGGTAGTTAGGTAATTTAACATTCTTTTTAATGATATAACTGGTTGGATAATGTTTACTTACCACGAGTGGGAGGGTCAAGAAACTCCAGATTGGCCACAAAGCAAAACAGAACCTGCAAGGATATAGCACGGATATCAGAGGAAAGAATATATACAACGTGAAAAAAATCACAAATCTATGGGTGTTTGGTTTGTGTGCTTTCAAAGTGATTATTGCGACTTGACTAATTAGAATCAGATAATCACGTGTTTATATGTTAATCAATAATCAGTTTTCCCTCCTTACTTAATCCACATCTGAATAATTTTGAGCTTAATTACTGAATAATCAAATATTCTTATGGAGTTATGGCAACACTTCACTTGATTACCCAAATCTGATTATTTGCCCCTAGATAATAAGATAATCAAAATGAGGCACTTAAAGTTAGGGATATTTAGGTAATTTTACACTTATTCCGATAATCAGTTTTCCCACATTCCTTAAACCAAAATCTATTTATTATGCCCCTAGATAATTAGGAGATCAAAATGAGGTGCTTAAAGTTTGGGAGACTTGGGTAAATTTATTTCAAGAATCGGTTTTTCCCTACTTGAATCAAAATCTTGATAATTTTAAGTTTAAATCCTAAATATCAGTATTCTTATGGCAACTCCTTACTTGATTATCCAATGTGATTAATTCCGATCCTAAACAATTAAAATAAATCAACTGTTTAAAGCTAGAAACAGACCAGGTAATTCTACATTAATCTCAATAACCAGGTTTAACAACAACTGCATTACTAAATTCTAATTGTTTCAAACCTAAATAATCAGAAAATCATAAGCAGAATCATATCGGTTTTGCCAAACATCGCAATAATCAGTCTAGAAACTTATCCAAACACGCAGTAAGTAAAGGAAAGAAAGGGTTATGAGAACTTGGTCTTACAAACAAAAAGAGATGAGACCAAGAAAGGTAACAAACGGGAGGGCGTCTGTACTCGATATCTCCCACCTCTCACTTGACTTTCGAACACCAAATACTAACATACTTGTATACACGAAATAAACTACATTTAAGCTGACACCAAATAGCCCCACATACAACGGTATTCTGCAAAACAAAACATAAACAATATTATCGACCAAACAGAATATATATATATATATATATATATATATATATATATATGTATATATATATATGTGTATATATATATAGATATGTATATATATATATATAGATATGTTTGATAGTTCAACTTTTACTAATCAAAGGTATGCAGGCATGTCTACTTCTTATAATATTTTGAAGCAGAAATTATAAAATCAGAGCAATTTCAGTTATGTGTTTGATGATTTGAAAAGTTCAAAGAATTAGCTTTACAAGAAGCTAAATTTTATAGCTTCTTAAAGCAACAAGATTTATAGCATGCTGACAAGAATGATGATATGGGTACTAAAAGCTTCTCCAATTTTAATATTTTTATTGCTAGTACTATCAAAAACGGATGCTGATAATTCTTAAATCAAGAATGTTTCAAATAATAGAAAATAGTACACACATTTCCACGAATCTCCTTTTATGAACAGTGGCAGATCTAGGATTTTTTACTACATTAACACTAGAAAAGAAGTTCCAGGATACGTGTTAGGAAAACCTAGAAGACGGTGTGGATCTAGCTTCAAGGTTATGGCCTTATGGGTATGTTTGGCATGTAGCTTCCATCAGCTATCAAGAGCTAATGATTTTGTATTTGGAAAAGTAAGCTCTCCTTGGAAAAAAGGAGAGCCTTGTTTGAATATTAAAACTTTTACTTTGATTTGGAATATATTAGCTTTATCAAATAAGCAACTAAGCAAGTCAAAACAGAGTTCAAAAATAAGCTTGGAGCTTTTGAGAGTTAAAATAACTTAAATACCTTTTCAGAGTAATGATGTGCATGTGCCTAACAATATATGTGTATCCTTTTATGTCATTTTACACTTTTCAGCTGCAGCCACTCCCGCCAAACACTTTGTATAAATTGCAGCTAGAACTTATTGCTCACAGCTCCAGCTGATACTGCCAAACATACCCAATATGTTCTTAAGGCTTTGTATACTCTCCCTTTGTGCCAAGGTCAAGTGAACAAGGTACTCACTACTTAGCTCAAAATGTGTCAAACCTATTATGTGCATCACTTTCCAAAATGACCTATATCTGTTTCAAATGTCTTAAACATCAAAGTAGGGTCAAAATTATGTAAAAGCACCATATTACAATCAGAATTCATCAAAACAAATAAAACTTGTAATCATTATTATCAGAAACATATAAAAGAGCAACAAATAAGATCAAACAACATAATCATATGATTACTTACCTTCTAATCCTACCATCATGAAACAAGATATAAATCAAGTTTGAATGCCAATCTCCCAAATATACTATAAAAACTGCAGATGCAATCCAAAGTACATTCTCTAAAACCTCAATCCGTGTTCTTGTTGTAGGAAACACAGGCGATTGAGGCCGAACTCTTGAACAAGCATCATCCTCAAGATCATCACCACTCGAAGCATAGCCTTGGCTATGCCTCTGCCTCATAAGCCCACCAGCAGTTGGTGTTCCACCAGACATTTTTTATATAAAAACAATAGGGATATATATAAACTGCTCCAAAAACCCTAAAGTACTATTTTTCACTGAGATTAAAAAAATAAAATTGATAGCAATCTCAGATAAAGATTGAAGCCAATGGAGCAGTATTAGAAGCAATGAAATCACTCCAATCTGAAATCAAAACCTAGAATGGAAAACATCAAACCCAAAAAACCCCAATTTGTAATCTGAAACACGCAATGAATCAATTCAAGGTTTTAACCTAACCACACCAACTTCAAAAACCCGCATCAAATTCAAAATTTTGACGAAACCCATTATAGAATTCCCAAATTCTCAACGAACCCACATCGTGAATTCGAAGATTAAGAACGAGAAAACCAAAAATCAAAAAGAAAAACCCATAATCTGGGTGTCTTGCTGATCAAAACAAAACAAACCCAGATGGGTTTTAAAATTTAAACAAGCCCTTAATGCCCTTGGTTTTCGTAACAGACGCAGAAATTTAAATAATTTTAAAAAAAAATCTCAAGGGTCAATCTCTAAAATCTCGAGAGATGAAAATGAAGATGAAATTAGAAAAAGGGTTTTCAGTCCGAGGGGATCTGTCTATGCGTGACGACGGCTGATGGAAACAAAGAGGAAGATTTTGCAGTTTGGCACCCCAGATTTGTTTTTTGTTTTTTTTACTTTTTTTATTTTTTTCAATTTTGTTTAACGTAAAGAATGTTCTTTATTGGACCACAAAAACTTTTTTTTTTTACTTTGAAGTCTTTATTACGCTTGTAATATTAAATTACAAACAATATTAGAGAAACTAGAGATGTTTAATTGCATGAAAATAATTTTAAAATGATATATATTTTACGACAGTTTCGTCTCAAACATTTTTAAAACTATTAAACTAATGTAAAACTCGAAGTAAAATTAAGAAAAGACCCTCTAAAAATACAAAAACGTTGAGTAACAAGTTAAACAATTAGTATGCAAATATCAATTAACCAATTGTACTAAGCAAACTATTAAACTAATAAACAAACTAATATGTAAATACTAGTTAGTTATCAAGAAAATAGGCTTACATATATACAATATAAAGCAATTACAAAAATAACGGTCTTTCTATTGACCACGAGTTCTGGGTGGTTGTCAATATGGCACGACCTATAAATCGGTCATGATGATATGTGATGTTAACAATAAGTTAAGATTACCCCAGTTAGCTTATATTATTTATATGTGGATAATTTAGTGAATTTCAATGTGCATTCATTTAAATGACTTGCGAAAATAGAAACACTCAAAGTCATGACTAACTCATAACTGAAACACTCCTGGTCATACATTTAATAACACTTAAATCTAAGATACATCCTTATACAAAACAAATCTAGAGCTCCTAGATGGGGAAAATGCATATGGTTAACAACCCAAAGATCCAAATTATAGATGATATCATCTATAATATTGTTCTCACAAACCTCTTAAACGAAGGCTAGTTTAGTAATTTCGGTGTTAATCTTTCATTTCTTATTTAAAAGGTTTGTGAGAGCAACATCATAACTGATACATGTTTTTCGTGTATCATTTCCTCCTATTCTTTATTCAAAGATAGTCATTAAATTTTGAAAAAATGGTCTTCATGAAGCATATTCACTCTGTCTTGATAGTTGCCACACAAAAAAAACTCTCTTTCATTTTCAAATAAACTAAAACAGCACATAACAATGTTAATGGTTAAGTTATTTTTAATTATATATGATAATGATATGGTTGTATGTAGCTATGTTATATTAGAGAGGGTGATGCAGTATCTCCCGTAAATTCATTACTTTTTATCACGTCAGCCTTTTGGTTTGTTATATTATCCATGACTTACTTATCAATTCAATCCATTAGTCATAAGCAACCTTTCGACAAAAACGGTCTTTGGACTATTGGTATCAAGACGTAACTAACTAAGGTGTCTCTCCCTCTTATAGGTTGAGAGTTCAAATTCTCTTAATAACATAAAATGTAAATTAAGTGGGAATATCATGTATATGTGTTTACCACTTGATCAAAAAACAACCTTTCACTTATTCACTCGACACTTTCACTTTTTATTCTACTTACCTTTGCAACTCTTTTACTCATACTTTCCATCTCTTTTATTTTTATATTCATTCTTAATTATATAATGTAATTTTGTGACTTGGTGCAGGTTGTTAAGGAACTATACTAATATATTTTTTAAAAGTTTAATAGATATATGTGTAGAAAAAACCTCAAATACCTCATTTATATGTTAGTAAAACATTATAGCATATCAATATTTTTAGCGATTTTAATTAACCCTAAATACAATAACAAAAACACATGTAAATTTGAATATATTTTTATGAAATAAACCGTTTATTATACCAACACCATTATTGTATTTCTTGATACTTATTTTCTATGACAAAGTTTTATTTTTATTATTAATCTATTTTGTTGTATAGAAATGTTCCCTTGGGATAAAGTGTATGAAATTAATCGAATGTTGTAAAATGATTATTTTCCCTTATACTGTGTTTCTAAAGGAAATTCACAACGGTAAGTGGAATTGCGAGAACTGTTTTTCGTACGAGAACTGCGAGAACCAATCTTGATCATTCAAGTGATAAGTGAAATTCATAGATGAATAGCGTGGGGGGATTGAGTGTGGCAAGGTGCATGTAAGGAATTCATGGGTTGGCAATCCAATTGAAGGAGGGGGAATT
>JAUEJL010009048.1:0-10106 GCA_032274825.1 Drosophyllum lusitanicum | reverse complement strand
ATTACAACTTATATTTATATAAGTTGTATAATGTGAATTAAATATTTAGCTTCCGCATGTGTTTTAAATAAAAAAAATATACTCTGATAAATTAAGGACCGGCGTTACAATAAGATTATCCGAGATGGGGGTGGGGGTGTGAAACTGACCACCACCCACTGGTCAACAATTTTGCCACTTTCAATCAATTTTTATACTTATTTCTTACACCATTTTACTTCTATCTCTTCTCATTTAATTTTACTTCTTTCGAATCATCATCATCATCGACTAATTTGAATGAATACAACTTACACAAGAGGGAATTCAATTCCGTTAATGTCTACTATCCTTACCTTTCAAAAAATATCCATTAACGTCTAGTGGAGGAAGAAAGTTCATTTCCAACAAGATCGTGAAGATATATACGAAGATGGTAAAGGTGCAAATGAACGTGTACTTAATGCTATTTTGGAGACGAGCCCAATTTTCTAATAGATTATATTGGATGGAGATTTCTATAACACCCTAAATTTATAAATTTTTTTTAATAAGGTGTTAAGTAAAAGTTGAGAAAAATAAATAAATGTTATAAATTATTAAATGGTTTAAAATAATGATTGTAGATATATATACTCGTTAGGATTTATGGATATCGTATGGAGAAGTTGTAAGTCGGATAGGGGAGTGGAATACCCGCAAAAGAGACAACTGGCCCAAAGGTCGGCCGCGGGCCGCCCCTCTTTCTTCCTCCTTCTTTCTATGTTTCTTACTTCTTATTCTTACTTTTTATTTCTTCTTATTTCTTTTTTTTCTTTCAACACACAAACACATACAAATTCAAAAATGAAGAAGGAATCAAGATTATTTTCCCAATCATAAATCAAACAGCATTATAATCCTCCTTGAGTTGTAAGTGTTCTTATCTAGTCCTCTTACTATTCTTAAAAGGATTGGAGTGTTAATGGGTTAATCTTGGGGTTTCATCCAAGAAGTGATTTTGATGTTAAAAAACTATTCTTACAACTCCTAAATGTTGAATTGAGTTCATTTAAGTGAATCAAGTGTGAAATATGGGTAGGTTTGATGATATGGGTCAAATGAGTTTTCTTGATCAAAACCTTGAAATTAGAAGTGGAAAATGGATAAAATGATGTTATTTGATGTTATAAGGTCCCCTATGATCATGGTAAATGTTTTGAAACATCTGGAAATGAGTTTGGGTGGGGTATTTTGGAATGATTCCCGCAAAGACAGAGTCTGAATTTGCGAACCAGAGCTGTGCTCAAAGGCTTACAGCCGTAAGGGTTGTAGCTTACAGCCATAAGAGTTATTTAGTCATGTATTGTGATTTAAGCATAGTTAGAGCTATACATTGATACCTACTATTATTACAAGTTCCCCAGGACGGACCTAATAGAGTATATATAGTTGCTCAAAGACTAAACTTAGACTTGAGGTGAGTACCTCAATCTAGTACTCGTAAATAGTGATTTATGACTATACCTATTTCAGTATGAATGTACATATGAATAATGTTCGTATAGTACGATGATATATTTACAGATATGAGACCAGAATAAATAGTACGTGTAATTTAAGAACATATAAACGAGTGAAATGCCAAAGATTAAAATGAAACAAATATACAATGTTGAATACATTAAAAGTATAGCATGTGATCCATAAAATATGGTATATTCAATTAAGGGCTTAAGTGGTATATGAAATAAGATGGGATATAACCGAGTAAGCGTGTGTGCAAATAAAGCTTGGCCTGATTAATGATCTAGGTATCTACGATAGCTTATAACGTTATATGGATAAGGTGATGAAGTGTTTATAAATAATTATAAAGTGTTATTCAATCAATAAGTGACAAAATGATATTAAAAGTATGGTACGAAAGCTAAATAAAGTAAAAGTTATTACAAAGTGTAAAGTTATTAAGAGATAAATGAGATCACGGAAGAGTGAATAACATTACTACTATTAGTAAGCATTTAATACAATTAATGGGATCTAGTAAATATTCTTGGATCGATATAGTTACAGTTACAGCTGTACACATACAAATACAAATGCTATACAAACACGGTTGATATACAGATACAAATGTGATACGAATACAATTACGATGTGTTAATATAAATACGTACGGTTACAGTAGTTGAAATACAGATATAGTTACAATGTGTGAATACAACTAAGGTTATAGGAGTTGAGATACAGATACATTTATCATATGAATACAGTACAATCATACATATATGGATACAGTAAACAATTATTATACAAACGCAGCAATGAATTATGAAAAGTATTATAAAAATAAAGCTTAACCAGATTGTAAATATTCTTTATAAGTACTTATTTCAAGTTGCTCACTGAGCTTTATAACTCATTAAATACTTCTAACATTTTTCAGGTACTTGAAGATTTGAAATGTTGATTCAATGAATGGATTCGTGTTTTGCAACCAAATTTTTTAAAGTTTATTTAATGTCAGTTGTTTCCCCAACTTTTAGATTTAACACTTTAAATATTAGGTGTTTATTTAATGTCAGTTGTTTCCCCAACTTTTAGATTTAACACTTTAAATATTAAGTGTTTATAAAGAATTTCAGTAAATACTTCCGCTATTATTTCTAAACTGGATTTTTGGTTACAATAAAGTTTGTTTTAGTACGAATATTTTTCGTAGAATATTATATTGAAAACGGGGCGTGTTACAATTTCAAATGCAAAGGGAGTTATTTCTCCGAGTCGTTGGTGCAATATCAAAATTTCAAGGTAATGAAAAAGTTGAACACTACATATTTTAAACAAAGACCCAATTGTAGAGGTGTTCTCGGTTTTACCGTTTTGCAAAAAATGCACATCTATCATACGCCAAATGACATACAACACCGCTTCTGACGATTTTAATGAGTACTTACAAATGTCTAAAAAGAATTTATAATAAATATCTTCGGTGGAAAGGTAGGGGTGTGTGTGTCAAAGATAAATGAACGCAATCAACAAAGGATACCATAATTCACGTTCGTTTATTTAACTAAACAAACAAAAATAAATTGTTCATTCATTTATTAAATAAAAAGATATAATCAAATTTCCTGTTGACTAGTTAACGAATTTTTTACTGAAACTCTAAAAGCTTTTTTTATTACATTTCTAAGAGTACTCGCAATGATAACTGCTATCACTAATCGTCACGTCAGCATTACTAACTCATCATTAACCATCCATAGTGATAATTGCCATCACTGGACCCACACACAAATTTTTATCTCAAATCCTATTGGTTAAGAAAAGAAAATGAATAATGAGGGGTGCACCTCGTTACCCCAACCACGAGCTAAAGATGACGAGACGAGCAAACCACGGTCCACGAAGCAGTGGCAATGTCGAGGACAAGGAGTCTTCCCTTGTTTTGGCTCGTTATAGACAATAATAAGCACCCATTGTTGGCGCTCTTAAATACATGTGTTAGATTTGGCAAAAAATTGAAACTAGTCCAAAACACCGGGACCTTTCAGCAACTGTCGCAAACCCATGCGACAAATATATCACCACAAATTGAAGACGTTCATAAATCAGAACATCATCTCCAGATCACTATCACATCCTTCTTAAAACCTGATCATTTTTAGATATTATTTGGAGAAAAATATGGCTGGAATACTTTTGCTGAAAGAGTACACTTACATCATTCTTACTGTTTGTCAATCTCTATATGCAGATTTAAGTAGGCAAGACTCAAGTAGTAGTATTCCCAGATGAACATTGTGTCTGTTCGACTCTCATTGCCTTAGCTTTCAAATCTAGCCATGTTCCTTATTAAGATGTTAGTTGATTCGAGCAAGAAGCACCTTCATTTGTAATGTTTATGAGAAAAAACGTTGCTTTAGGCGCCCCTTACGCTTAAGCTGCTGTTGACGGTTATTGCAACATAAACAAGGTTGTCTTGGAACGAAAGTTGCATGAGGTTTCTATAAATTGCAGCCATCTAATAGCGAACCATTCTGTTTGGTCTCTAATCCTCTTCCTTTCTGATCACCCGCGCCTTCGACTTCATCTCTCGTGACAAAACCCAAATGTTTAACTTGTTTCATAGTTCAGTAAGAATCTTTAACCAATAGGAGTATTAATCTGTTTATAGAAAGACTCATGATGGTTGCCTAAGTTTCCAATAAGCAAAGCAACCCAAAATCTTTCCATACTAATCAAATTTATCTAATTATAATCATACCAACTATAGAAATCTAAAACCTTTTTCTAAATATTTATAATTCTTCTAGTTATCTTATGCCTGTTTTAACCAGTAATGTTGGTTAATTTGCTTGAAATTAAGACAAAAATAAAAGATTATACTAAAGAAGAATTTATTCAACTTTATTCCCTTTCAGATTCATTTCTTATGAGAAGCTACATACTAGATCAAGGTCCTACATCAGAAATTAGGGGGTGTTTGGGATTGCTTTCAACAACTGTATTTACAGTAGGAAAAAGAAAGGGGTAATCATCAGAAATTTTAGAGCAAAAGGCAAATCCCAAACACCCCTAAAACCTAAGATGCCTTACGTTTTTGCCTTTTTGGAAGGAACCCATGAACCATCAACACACTCCAGATGAATCCTTAAATGGCATAAAGGGTAAGCATTCTCTTCACCTGTACTTTCAAAATACACCAAGTAATTCGACCCAGTTTCCCCGCTAATCTCGCCAACCCACCACCCATCTTTGTCGTAGGCGTTAACCACGTCGCCCAAAGAGAATTCAGTCGCCGGAATCTCGGGAGGAATAGGCCGGATTTGATTCGCAGAGACCACCTCCCTCAACGGCCCGAAACCGTCGTCGTTAAGAAGAGTTCTGTACTGGATAATGTATTCATCGTCCATAAGCCAAGCCATTATGTTTGCTAAGTAGTATGAACCCTCGAATCCTTCGTCGTTACTTGAAATTTCGACTCGATCGCCTCTTTGAAACAACGGTGTTCTCGAAGATGATGATCTTTTCTGCAATCAACAACGGAAAAACTCTAAATTTAGGACAAATTGAACAACTAAAACAATATCCGATGAAGAAAATTATTTTACAACCAAAATTGAGAAGATTATGATGAAAACTTAAGCATGATAGTAGAGAATCAAGGAACCACCATGAATTGAAGAATAGGAATGAGATCAGGAATCGGAATTGTACCTTGCGAGATGCAGTGGAGCTCATCGTAATCAGAGTAGAAAGGGGGAATTTGGCGGTTGGTTAATTTTAGCAATTTAGCGGCTCCTTTGTTTGTCGATGGATGCTCGGTTCTTGCTGCCAAACTGGCATAAATAAATCAAACAGAAATGAATAAAATAGGAAAGAAAAATAACCCGAACCGCCGGAAAAGGCCACATTTATTAACAGAATTAAATTAAATTAAATCAAATTAATATATTTATTTTTCCTTCTATAATGTATTTGAGTAGCATAAATGTTTGACTGCATGATGATCTAAAATCACGAATTAATTATCCACATTAATACTTTTAATGCCCCTCAACAGTCCGGATGTACCTCTCTATGTTTTTATTAGAAAGGTTTTATTTTATATTTTCTTATTAAAATTTTCAATTCATCTTTCTGCTCATATAATAAGGCAAGTATTACAATTAGAAAACAAAATGATAGATTAAGAATTCTACATGTTACAATTTAGTAAGTATGAAGATGAAGTAAAAAGATTTACTAGAAAAAAATTTAATTTTTTTATTTAATAAGGTGACTTTTAAACTTGTTTAATGTGTTGTCCATGTTAGCATGGACAATCTCTCAAAAACTTCCAAGTAGTGTTAAACTTTTTTTTTAAAGATTTTGTTGGTTAACCTTGAGTGTTACCCTTAAGAAAATTTAGTTAACTTCCAAGCGATTACTAAATTTGGGTTGCTGCAAGCAAAATATCGTTTGATCTACATCAAGAGATGTATCAATATGCTCTTTCTGAATCTTGAAAGTAGGTTAAAGGCTTTAATCAAAGCTTTTTACGGACTTTAGAACTTGGAAGATCGTGAGACCTTAATTTATTATTGCTTTTCGGACTTTTGCCCACAGTAGGAGGATTGTATTGAGGGTTCAAATAAAAAAAGTTGATAGTTTAAGTCTTATTCTAAACATAGGTGTATATTAGGTGTTGTGTATTTGTCGTTCCAAAACCTACTTGATTTAATTATACTCCTTTTCACAACCCCTTTAAACTCCTTATAACTCATATATTGATGTGTTAATTCAAAAAAATAATATTATATGCTATGTTTGGAAAAAAAAATTGTGCAACCTCTCATCTCTTTTTTTAGTCCACCTATATCACTAGTCATTTAGAATACAAGGAAATCACGAGTATGCATCTTTAAGGTTCAAAATTACATGTGAAGGTTCTTTTTCATGAAAAGTAGCACGCCACAAATTGTTTATTTGAACGGTCGTTAAAAGGCTTCGTTAAACACCCTCATGTGACAAGCGCATGAGGGTAAAGACTTCGTTATCACACAATTTCTTATCCTCACTCACTCCTCTCTCTCCCTCATCCATCCCTCTTGTAAAGACCCAATTTTTTTAAATACCCTATTTGTTATAACAAAAGCTAAGACTGTATTTAGTTCTCACACAATTACAAAATATTTGGAAATAAGTATTATAGTCATACATAGAAAAAATTCGATAAAAGTTTCATAAAGTTTAGAGCCATCATCATCAACTCAAGAAGCTAGATCCTTGCCTTTATTTATCCCAGATCCATATGAAAAAGGTGAACATAACATCTGATAAGCTTTCGCTTAGTGAGCACACTCAATAACAAATACTGGGATCTCTAACCCTGAACCTTGTACCAAGCTAAAACCCTGAATGCTCAAAGAGCACATATATCTGTAACCTCTACTGGATCAGCATTTCCACATAATAGTCATACGTCATTCATACATCACATTCACATTAAAGGAATCAAGTAGACTCACCTTAGTATCGAGTATGGTACAGAAAATAGCTCAAATATCAATTATAAAGTCACCGTATACGTCAACAAATAACACCTACAAGTAATATATAGTAAATATATAGCAAATATACAATTTCTAGACATTTGTAGGCTAGGCAAACCCTAGGCATGGCTGTGCCTTTCCCGGCCTAGGCATGGTTTTGCCTTTCCTCGGGCATGGTTGTGGCTTTCTAAGGCACGCTCATGCTTTTCCCTCAGGCACGCCCGTGCCTTAGTCAAAAAGCATGGGGTGTATATTATGAACTAGGGTACCCGTGCCCTTCCCAAATCAACACCAGATCGACTTTGATTTTTTTTGTGAAATAAGGAATTAATATTTTGCATAGTATACTCTAGATTTATTGATAGTGTTTAAAAGTCAAATATTAAAATTTATTATTATATGTAAACCAATAAATTGTGGTGAATTTTTATATATGCTCTTAATATTTAAACTTTAGACGGTTTGATGTATGTTATTTTAAAATTTAATGTTTCATTCTCGATAAAAATGTTATATAATTGGTTTTTGATGAAATTTATAGCATATAAAAAAACTAAAAAAATTTAGTGACTTGTGGTAGGATCTTAAGATCCCAATCTCGATCTTACAATCCGATCTTGCAAAGACGAAAACAATCCTAGGTAAGATTCTGGTCTTGATAACTTTGGTCTTTGGAAATTGCAATCTTGAAAATGGTTTAATCAAGCCAATATTAATGAAAATTAAACATGATTCAATAAAAGACTAATCTGTTACAATTTTAGAAATAAAATGACAAAAATACACTCATGGTGCAAAATTTCCCTACTTGAGTTGCTTCCACTGATGATGATGATAGAAATTGATTTTTGATTTGTGAATTTAGGGTTTGTGACATAATGGTGCTAAGGAATGATAGGGGAAAAAAGAACTATCCATTTAAAAAAATTTGGTAATCCATACAAAATGAGAGATGATTTATACGCAATAAGATTTTGTCATACACAATAAAATGTTTGTGTTTGGACAATAATACCCTTAAACATAAGAAAAACACATAAATAAGGGTAAAAAAAAGTCATGAATGTTGTGCATATCTAATTTTTGTTGTGTGCAAAGCATCTCTCATAGAAAATTGGTGAATCAATTTCCATTGATATTGCATAAGCAAATTCAGAATTCTGGTTAAAACCAATTAGACGGGGTGAGCTTTAATATAAATATTCCAGACTTGAAATTAAAAAGTAAAAAAGTCACTAGGATTGAAGACAAGGCTGCTTAGGTCAGTCCAAAGTTGGTTTGGGTTGGATCTTATTTTTTAAGTTTTGATAGCATGCTCTTTCCTAATTGATAGCTTATTAGTTTCAAGTGGAAGTTTAGAACATTTCTTAATGCTAATAATGAAATTATATTATATTTTGGCAATTGACAAAGAATGTTTTTTTAATTGTTTTTCTTTTTTAGAGTTTTAATTACAAACAATTGTAAGGGGTCAAAACGGGGGAGGCATTGACTTGGATAATTTTGAGAAAAGGAGTACATTGTTGCAAAAAGGAACAAGTGAAAATGTGAATCAAATGTCAACCATCTCTGATGAGTTTGCATTCTATAGGTTTCATTTCCAACCAGTGATTTCTAAGAACAAAAACAGCAGTGATCCCCCACTTCTTGTACCATAGTGTTACGTCGGCTTTTCTGTCCCACTATTTAATCCACCATTTAGCTACAGAATTGTCACTTCTCACCATGTCCTAACATATTCTGAGACTCGCATATTAACTACTAACCACTCAAAATAAAAGGAAGACATTACCTTGCATATGCCTCTCACAATAGAAGCCCTCTTCTGACATAGGAGAAACAACAAGCACCCACCCACCACGCAGAGGTGAAGTGACTATGCCTTCGTTCATGGTGTCAAAGCCCTCGCAACGCGAGTTCCTTACCCCAACTTCGATTGGTCTAAATCAAAATATATAACAAGCGAATCTTTTCATATTTCTATTCTTATACCCATAAAAACAATAAACTAAACTACCCCTTAATATTAAAAACCATCGAGGTGGTTACTTCTTAGAGTTAGGTTGATAATTTTACGTGAGTTGGATATGTTTTGGCACTACTTTAACTTTTTAAGATATTTGAAAATTAATTATTTTTGTGAGCCTTTAACTTTAAATGTAACTTCAAAAAGTACATTTTTCTCTCAAGACATGATAAAGTTTGATATGATATATTGTCTGCATATAGTCTTGAACTTATATTAAAAAATAGTATACAATTAAGCAATAAAAAAATTATGAATAAAGATCTAGGGGAATTCAGAATTGATGAATATTCGAGTTATTCGGATTGACCTAATATTTATAGGTGGTTAGTTCAATAATGCTCAACATTTCAAAGGATTCATGGCGGGTTAAACTGATACATCCAGCTTTCGGGTGTCATGCTTACGAACCTTATTTACGACGACTAAAATACTTTTTATTTAATAACAGCTATAATAGATTTTTCTAGTAATGTATATCATTTGTTAATTTGTTTAAAAATAATATATTTTATAAAAATTTGGTCAGAAATTAATTGATTAAAAGGAAGAGTCAGGTAGTGGCATAAAAGTAACGGAGTACCAACCACAACAAGATCCACGACCCACATGCGATTCTGATTCCTTTTGCTGCTTTTTGTATCCCAAGTAGATGACCGTTGCATTTCCCGTTTATTTTTTTAAAAACTATCAAAGTTACACTTACAGTCCTCATAAAATATATTCTTCATATTCCTTCCCAACATTTTAAGATGGAATATTGACCGTATTAGTTCACTTTTTCTCAACTTAAATACTCTTTTTTTAGAGCAATTTAAATACTCTATTAACTTTATGCATTATTATATATAGTGTACTTTAGTAAAATGGTTCTTTAACTTAGTCATTTTTGTCGATTTAGTCTTTTAACTTCAAAAGTGGTGAATAATGTCCTTTATGAACCATTTTTTGACGAGTTTGGTCTTTTCTAATGTTGGCCGTTAATTAACTCTGTTAAATCAAGGATAGTTTGGTCTTTTTACAGGCTTTTCTAACTTTTTATTAATTAAAATAAGGGAAATAATATATAATCCTTTATA
>JAUEJL010009037.1:0-10106 GCA_032274825.1 Drosophyllum lusitanicum | reverse complement strand
TAAGCTGACTAGTCAGTCTACAACAGACTTACATAATTCCTAATATTTAACCTATCATCTATACATATCTATGGTTTCTCTCATCAAAACTAACTATTCTCAACATAGGACTAACAGACCTAAGATCTTATTAGGAAAAGAAACAAAGATCTTTTACATCTTAAAAGGTTTTACCCATTCAATTTTAGTGGAATTAATAGATTTGTAAAAAAAACAATTGACACATTAGTTAAACTTTCAGATTTTATGAGCTTACACCAAAGTACATTAGTTAAAAAATTTGTATTATTTTAGTTGTTTTACAATTCTAAAAGAAGATATTAAGATAAGTGTTTGAACTCCTTGATATATTTATGTTTTGAGTATTTTTAATTAGGGTTTAGTTCGCTAAAATGTATCCAACTTATCAACTTTTGCTATTGTGTATATCGAAATTTAAAAGTTTATATTGTGTGTATTAAACTTTTAATTTGTTGTTATTGTATGAATTTTGGTTACATAAAAAAGGAAAAATATATAAGTTTAGTACATACAATAAAAATGTTTAATACACGCAATAGAGACAAATTAGATATTCAATATACAAAATAGAAAATTTTAAAGTCCGATACACATAATAACAAAACCTGAGAAGTTGGATAAATTTTTGTGAACTAAACCCTTTTAATTATTAATTTTGATTAAGAAAAATTAAAAATGGATTTCAATTTTTACCAAATTAAATGATTTAGGTTTGATATTTAAACTTTTTATTCAAATTAATTGTCAAAATTATCTAATATATTTTATTCATATTAGTCTTTTATTAATATTAGATAGATAGATAGATTAAATAAAGATGTTAGAAGAGAAGGTAAAGGAAAATATAAATCCATAAACAAAAAATTGTTCGTATTTTTTTATTATTTGTTTTTATACTTAGAATTCGGTCGGTTTAACATTTTAACCATAACCACTATTTGACATTTATAGAACATTAAACACTATCTAACGTTTATGTTTCATTGCATTCAGCAGCTAAAGCATTCATAAAACCAACTTACATACCAAATTACTCACCACCCTTTACCTATTAACCATAACCAGTCACATAGTACCCCAACGAAAATCCCTGCCGAGATAAACAACACAAGTATATTTCCTAATGCATTTTGTTCCGGCCCCTACAAAACAACAATAAAAGCATACATTAAGAAATTGTTAGAAACGTACGAATATTAAACACAAATCATAGGTAACTTTGAGCAACTTGTTTAGCTGAAGATCCCTAAAGCAGTCTTTTTACTTTCGAACAGAGATACGAGTCTACATAATACATCCTTTATATCCCATTTATAAGCAATGATGTGTTCCTATTTACTTCTAGACTATATCATCACAACCTAGTTCTTATTAAATCCCATGTTTTTAGAAAAGTTCTATTAATTAAAATAATGATCTAAATAAATAAGGAAGAAAAATGATCTTTTAACAAACCATATGAAATCAAGTGAAAATGTACTTTTGGATACAGTATATTGTATTATTGTATATAGTTACTAGTTTAGTGTTTAGGCCTGAATCGAGCCTATAGTCTGAGTTCTAAGGCCATTGTCGTCTTGTATATAATTTGTCTAATGAAATCCGAGTGGATTCATTTGATCACATTGTATCATGAGCCTAATCTCTCCTCTAATCATCTCATAAAGTTTCTCTCTTTCCTTTACTTCCAATTTTCCCATCACGTCCGGATAACCATCATCAACTCGCCCCTCAAACAACTCAAATAGCCGTTAGGCCCTTCACCAACTTCCTCGAAACTAGCATACTTAGTGCCGCAATCAACAACCATGCAACCCTAACACATAGCATATATTCATTGGTTTTAGTTGGTAATGCATCATCTATTGTTGTTTCACACACTTATAACACAGATATGTCCAACCCTAACCGTACTTTACCTCTAAATGACATACATGTGATGTCACACACAATAAAATGAAGAACCTAATTGATGTTTGTCATTTCACTCGTGAATAATTAATGTTCTATTGAATTTGATAAGTTTAGTTTTTCTGTGAATGATCTTTGAACCCGTCAAATCCTACTTCGTATTGAGTATTGTTTCACATCAAACGAAAGTGACTTTGCAATGTGCTTAATAAGGGTTTTGGGCTACTCCACTTATAGCCAATTGGGTTTGAGTTAGAAACCCACAAACTTACATGGTATTAGAGCAATGTTCACCTGTGGTTGGTGAAAGGCCAAATAAACTCAACGTAACCCATAAGCATCCACATGTTAGGCGTGAAAAAACGAACGTCACATGTGAGGGGCATGTGGACTAATGTCCCACACCGGATGAAAAGTAACTTTGCAATGTTCTTAATAAGCATCCTGAGCTACTCCATTCATTGTCAAATGGTTTTGAGTCGGAACCCAAAAAACATACACTTAGGTGTGACGGTACCGGCCACCTTCACAACCTTCTCCCTTCTGTCCTTATGTTAATGACCTATATCTTGCCACCATGTCTCCTACCCTCGCCCGGGCTCTCACATAATTTTACCTTTCTCTCATAAATTGTATTAGTTGTAATAAACAGAAAATGAGTAGTTTAGGTAATGCTTGTCAATTGGGCAAGCACACTCATCTTTCTTTGATATGTAGCTACTTCTTTATTTGAAATTGTCATTCGGATCTAATGAATTATTTGATTTTTAGAATTAGTGGCAATCATTACTAAGTAATCTTTTTGGATAGTTTTTCTCATCTTCATTGGGTGCACACCCGCTTCAGTTCGTCAAATCTAATGCATTGCAAAATTTCATACATTTTCAAGCTTACTTTAAAATTTAATTGAATTGTGAAATAAAAAGAAATTCAATGATCATGGGGAAGAGCTTAAAACCATAACTTTCACAATAATTTTGACGTTAATCGGATTCATATCCATTTCTCTTGTCCCAAAAACATCCTATGTAAATGTGAAAGGTTTATTTAAACCGTAAAATTGTCACGCTCATTTTCCACCTACTTATTGAGTGGAAGCGCGTTATTTGGCCACCCATTTGCTAAACAGTTCGCCATTAAAAATGAAATCTCATCAAAAGCTTTATACTCCGAAATCATTGTATACTTACCTTCATGTTTTTCTTGCATGTTTTACCCCACCTCAATACCCCTCACCAACCTAGTCTTTGTTACACTCCTTGTGTATTCCTTGCTTATCCTTCTAACCACCATGGTTCTTATTGTGCCTGCTTACCCACTCAAAAAATAATTTATCTCTAGATCACCAAAGTGGCCACATCGTCAAAGTGACGAGATCACCTAGGTGCCTAGATAGCCAAGTGTCAGATTTAGGGTTTTGGGGGGGTTTTTCTAAAATGCATAGGTGTGAATGGGGTGTGTAACCCTAACTAGTGATTGACGACGTGGAAAGGTAACTTTTCGGTAATCGCATAACTCCTGGATACCTTGCTGAGTTGTTATTCTTTGCTTTTGTGTTGCAGATCACGTGAGTTTACACTAACTTACTCATTATATCGTGATACATACCCACATTGTATGTGGTAGTGTGTTTAAGTATGAGTTTATGTGTGAACTGTTATTAGTTAACTTCATTTAACGTGTTAACTGTTATCGATCTGTGGACTGTGTGTACCAACGATACCCATGTGTTTAGTTGGTGAAGATGATGTAACATCTTGTAAAGTATAAAATTGTATAGAAATAGGAGTTTACTTGAGAAAATACTCATAGAGTATAAATAGGGATATGACCCTTGTAATATGTGAGTTTTGCCATAATCAATGTTTAAGTGTGTGTTTTGTATGGTGTAAATCATCTCTCACACTACATTCTTGCATTACTCCATTCATACTCGAACCACTTGGGACTAAGACATCTAAAGGTGTGACCTGTGATGTGTCAAAGAGGGTCGGGCCCGTGATATTGCATCAATGGGTGGGACCCGAAATGCAGCAGCAAGGGCGGGACCCAACTGTAGTTATGTGATTTGCTCGCGTTGCGCTATCTTCTATAAAGTGTAAGTATAGTGTTAGCTCACTAAGCATTATGCTTACCCACTGTTGTTATTTCTTTTAAAGAACTTTGAGTAAGGATAAAGGCAAGACTCCTGCGTGATAGCAAATACACCAGTGTCAATATAATTTGGATCAAATGTTTGACACAATTATATTTTCGCTTCTAATGTTTTGACAAATATTTAATACTCTAATTTTTGGTGATGATTGTAAATATCAATTCTGTTGATTGACTTTATTTTGCAAGCAGTGATTTATTATTGACACCGTAAACAAATTTTGGGATGTTACAACTTAATATCAGATCCTTGGTTTAAGAGATTCGGATATGCGAGACGCATGTCTAAGGTTCTTGAAAAGATTTTCAATTGAATTTTGACAGTAAAATTATTTTCAAACATTTAGGTTAAGGACTGTGAACCGGACTTCTTGGCATGTTCTTGCTTGATTGTTGCTCTAAGGTTCAGAACACAGTATCAATATCCGACTTGGGTTTTTGAAAGTGTTTTCAACCCGCCGTCGGTTGGAGCTTAAGGTCCTAGTGAGTATTTGGTTATGATTAGATATTTGTTTATATGAATTATATGTTGAATAGTTCAGTATATGATGACTTGTTATGCTTTAGCATAGACTAGATAATGATGTGATGGCCTACAGATAATGTCTTACGTGTTAAAATTGTTACTGTGCTGACATGGAACACCTGATTGTTTTAGACTATTAAGGGTGTATAGTGTGTTAGCAATAATATGAAAGTCTGTATTATTACGAGCATATGATACACCTTAGAACTTTTTAGAATCATAAGGAATCTCGTGAATTCGGTGAGGGGTTACTTGTGTCGTTACCATGTGTGTGTGAAGTACGAATGCCTTAGTAGGATTAGGGCTAGTCCCATACATAATTAAGCACGCAAGATGCTAGTATGATTCATGTAACTTTAGTAAGTGAATATACAAAAATGCCTAACTAACCTACAACGCATTATTAATACTTCAAGAATGTTGACTACGAGGAGAAACCCTAACTAGCTAACTAAGGGAAATATTAGCCGCCCTCGAGACGGGGACACTACAGGTGTAACTGGTGATACCAATCCTTGCAATCAAACAGAGCGAACAGTGGCCATGTCACCACTTGTGTTAAACACTAAGCATTGGAAGGGTTCAAAATGGACTTGGGAATTGGAGGACGAAAGAAGGAAGAACTACCCCGCATTGTTCGAGTGAAGATTTCGATGAAGAAATCATGTTTAAGTGGGGAAGAGTTGTAACACCCATTTCCAAATTTGCAATATTATTATTAACATTAATAAAAGGGTTAAATTGCATAAATGTGGAGTTTTCTTCTTATTAAGTTAAGGGACCAATTGTGACATTTGAGAAAGTAGGAATAGGCATAAAGCCCCATATCATAACACCGTAGTTGCTTTTTGCCATTTTAAGAGTGTTGTGGGGACTGTATTTAAACTGAGAAGAAAAAGGAGCAAAAATCAACCAGATCTGCATCAAATCGAGTAGTTTTGGAAAGGAAATCATTGGGTATGTTCCTTGTATCGGTATGATTATCTATATATCAATCTTATAGCAATTGGTTAAGATTTAGTGAGTCTGGATTAGGTTTTTGTATGTGTTCTGTGAGTTGAGGCCGAGGACCATAACCCAATTTTGATCCATCGAAACTTGATGAAAATGCAATTAATCGATAAGGGTTTTTTTTAGTGATGTTAGAAAACAATTGTCACAAGAATCACACAAAATGGTTAACAATTGAGTGAGATTGAATGTGAAACCATCAACCGTAGTGTTCTTGAATCTCCATCTTGATATAAGAGTTAGAATTGCCATTTGTCTGGATCGCTAAGTTGATGTTGTCAGCCATGCAGAATCATGAACCATAATGGATCGCGAAAGATATACATATACATTAAGTATTGAATCGCCAAACTCAAGATTGGTGTGAATAGCCAAGTATTATAATGAAGTGAATCGCCATTAGGCAAACTGTTAGGATCACGAATTTTCCTAGGTCACTAGATCATCAAGTAGGGTCGAGTCCCCAAGGGGATTTCTTATAGCCAACCTCGGGTCAACAAGTACCTAGGGTGCTGAGATCATGAAGGTTGGTTACACTTCAATCGCCAAGTGAAGGTTATGCCCTAGATCGCCATGCGCAAACTAGTAATGGATCTCTAAGTCTAGTGATGGACATGTAATCTCCAAGTTCTATAGGCACTAGAGATTCCATAGCTGAAAGTGTGTATAGGGTATATAACCTTCAATAGTGACTAATGATGTTGAACCCCTACTTGTAGGTGATTACTGATAGATGCACATCTCCCGGATACTTAGTAAACTGTTATTACTTTTAATCGTGCTGCAATCAAGTGAGTACACTAACTTGCTCATTATATTAGTGTTGATTGTATATGTTAATTAAGTATGAATGACTAATATGATTATGATGATTACATGCTCGGTATGTTATGACCATCTACTCCGGTAGAAAGTATGTTATGACCATTTACTTCGATAACGGATAACGTTATGACCGTCTACTTTGATAGCAGGTATGCTGATGATAGTTATGATGACGATTAAGTTGATGATGATTATGATGACGATTACGTTGATGATTAATACGATGACGATTAAGTTGATGATGAATATGATGACGATAATATAAAACATGGATATGTGTATGACATGTGCATACCTAGTGTAGTGTCTGAGTTGTGTGTGCGCACTAAGCTTTATGATTACCATTGTTGTATACTTCCATTTTAGGAGAGGACCATGGGAAGGCTTTAGCGAAGTGAAGGCAGCTCATGATTGAAATGTTTTCCGCTTAAAGCCCATTTTGATAACTAAATATTTCATAGTGTTTACAACGAACAATGGTTTATGATGTTTACATGTTCGACAAAGGAAATGCACTTTCGTGTTGGAAATTTTAGAAATATTTATTATACTCTGATTTAATTAATGTAAAAAAAATTGAAGCGTTACAACTTGACAATCTTGTGTACACGTAAATAAACAAATGCACATCCTTTGTACAAATTCTGATATTGTTCATGCGCAAGTTTCATGATATCCGCCTCATTATGAACATTTTTACGTTTTAACGTCAAATTATTTAGGATGCTACTAAAAGTAATCACTTTTCTCCTCAAATAACTCCATTTTTGTTAAAATAGGAAGTTTTATTAGGATCAGAAATTGATCATCATTTCCTATTTAATTGATTCAGTTTCCTATTTTCTTGTTATTTCCATCAATGTATTGTGCCTATAAAATCCAGGCTCCTTGTACGTTTTTGATACACATAAAAATACAAATAGATAGTTCAATTCTCTAATGTCTAATATGGTATCAGAGCAGTGTTCTTGGTTCTAGGACCAGCTGCTCATCAAGTACCAGAACCTGACCATCTCTAGCAAACCAAATCACCATGTCCGAAGACAGCAACTTGGAATCCGAGTTGTCGACACAAATTGCCAATCTGTTGAAGAATGGCTTCAATTCCCAAACCCAAAATCCAAAACTTTCAGATAATCTACAGATCAATCTCAAACTAAACAGTCAAAATTTCGCACTATGGACTCGAATGATTCGAGTAGCCATTGGTGGAAAATCAAAAGCACTGTTAAAACATTTGACAACCAACCCACCAAGCCAAGAAGACAGCAAGTATGAGCAGTGGGAACAAGATGATTTAATCGTCTTCTCATGGCTCATTCAAAACATCGAGCCCACACTGGCAAGTAATCTCACAGAATATCCTACAGCAAAAATGTTGTGGGATGCTCTAATGGTCACCTACAGCAGTGGAAAAGACAAGTTGCAGGTTTACAATCTTCATGTAAAAGCCAACGAAATGAAGCAGAATGACATGTCATTGGAAACTTTGTGGATTACGTTACAAGGGACATGGGGAGAAATCGATCGAATCGATCCAAACCCAATGAAGTGTACAGAAGACATCAGGGCTTACACCAAAATCAGGTCAGACCAGAAACTGTTTCAATTTTTGAGTGCCCTAAATCGAAAATACGACTCTATTAAAAGAGAGATTCTCCGACTTGAACCCCTACCTACGGCCGAGGAAGCATATTCCATGGTGCGTAAGGAAGAAGCTCATCAAGTCATTTTAGGGGCCTCAACTGAACCAACAGGAGTAGCGACGGGACTGATAGCCGCCGAACAAAACCCTAACGGAACCGGGTTCGCAGCGAAGGGGCTACGCCGACCACCATACCCAAAGGAAGATAAAACATACCTGAAATGCACTCACTGTGGAATGACAAAACATACGAAGGAGCAGTGCTTCAAGATCGTGGGTTACCCAGAATGGTGGAACGATGGCCACAAGCGAGGAAGCAAGAACACCGGCCAGGCTAAGGCGGCCGCCGCCATGGGAAACGAAGCCACCGACGACGGTACCTCTGGCTCTGGCTTTGGGGGTATCGCATGGGGAGAAGAAGAAGGTAACGGGTCTGAGAATAAAAACTCAGAACCCTCATATTATTTTCCTTCCTTACCTAATTTTATTTCACAAACACCCTCCACAAATTCTTTTAAGGTGTGTGGGGAGGGGCATGTAGCCAAAGGGAATAAAGAAAAAGGAGAATGGATATTTGATTGTGGTGCAACTGACACAATGACCTATGACTTGTCAGATATTACCTCTTTTTCGATACCTAAAAAGAGGAGTATTCGTACCGCAAATGGGGGAATTATGGATGTAGAAAGGGGGGGAACCGTTGAAATCTCTCCAAAACTCAAGTTATCAAATTGTCTTTATGTTCCTTCCTTGTCACAAAAATTACTATCCATAAGCCATGTGACAAAAGAACTTAATTGTGCTGTTATCATGCTTCCTACTTTTTGTATCTTACAGGATATCAGGACGGGAGTGATCATTGGGCGTGGCACTGAAAGAGAGGGGTTATACTATGTAGACGAGGTGACTCAACAAGGAACAGTGATGCTTGCCCATGGAACAACAGATCGAGAAGCTTGGTTATGGCACAGGAGATTAGGTCATCCCTCCACCGGTTATTTGCATATTTTATTTCCAAAGTTGTTTCCTGCTAGTAGAAAAATACACTGTGAAACATGTTTTTTTGCTAAAAGCCATAGACATTCTTACAAACCAAATAATACTAGAGTTGATATGCCTTTTTCTCTGATTCATTCCGATGTGTGGGGTCCTGCCCCGGTTTTGGGTGGACATACTTTTCGTTATTTCGTACTGTTCATTGATGATTGCACACGAATGACTTGGGTTTATTTTTTTAAAAACAAATCTGAGGTTTACGATAAGTTTGTTTCTTTCTATGCCATGATTCAAACCCAATTTCAAAGAAATATACAAATTCTTCGGTCAGATAATGGGGGGGAGTTCGTGAATATCCAAATGAAATCTTTCTTTGAAAACAAAGGGATCATACACCAAACCTCCTGCCCACATACCCCCGAACAAAATGGTGTGGCGGAACGGAAAAATCGGCTTCTGTTAGAAATGACCCGGGCCCTCTTGCTTGAATCCCACGCTCCAAAATATTTCTGGCCGGAAGCTCTTGCCACCGCCACCTATCTTGTTAATCGACTTCCAACCAAAATCCTCAAACTCAAAACCCCAATTCAAACCTTATCCGAATATATCAAGGTCCCGTCCAACTTTACCTTAGAACCACGAATCTTTGGTTGCACTGTGTTTGTTCACATACCAAAAACTGAAAGAACCAAACTTGATCCCTGTGCTGTTAAATGTGTGTTCGTTGGTTATGGGATAAACCAAAAGGGTTATAGATGTTACAACCCTAAAACCCGTCACATGTTCACCACGATGAATTGTGACTTCCTAGAAACTGAATACTACTACAACACCCAACACAGTGGTCAGGGGGAGAACAAGACCGACCCCCTGAGTTGGATGATGTATTCCAGAGCTAACGTTGAGTCACCACAAGAGTCATCTGCAGGACCGGAAAACCAGAACAGTGCCACCCAGGATGATCCGCCTCCCAACCTGACATCCGAGGTAAGTAACAATAACCCTACCCAATCTGCT
>JAUEJL010009026.1:0-10107 GCA_032274825.1 Drosophyllum lusitanicum | reverse complement strand
ATACTTGCTGGAATAATGTGTGTTTATACTTGACGTAATTCTTGAACTTAAATTGTAACTTGCAAAAACACTCATCATACGGTATTCAGTACCTCCTTTGAACCAAATTCGATACTCGGTAAAATCAGTACCGGCCTGACACCATGCTCACCCCTAAAAAACAAAAAATACTTGTTAAAACATCCAAATAATATCAAACATCCAAATGCTTGTTAAAAAAAATACTAGTCTTTGTTTAAAAAAATTAATACACGCATCCAAACATGTCTAGCTCCCAAAAAAACTCCAATAACCATCTCTTTATTCAGCAACCGTTGAACTACTCGTTAGGCTCGGCGAGTACATACTCTAGCACCACCTCTCCAATTTTTATCGATTCCCACGGAGGGGATCTCGGAGGAGACTCGACGAGCTATCGAGTGGAAGAAAAAGGAGATCCTACAAAAATATTTTCCGACCAGCTACCAAACTAAGTTTGTATTTTTAGTTTCTGAAAGTGTATCGAAGTTGTCACTTTTTGCTATTGTGTATACTCATATTTTAAAACTACCGTTTAATGTACTCAACTTTCTAAAACTACCTTTCGATGTATCAAGAAACCCGCTCTATAGGTTGCAGGTAATTTCTTGAATTTTGATTTATTTTAAGCTTAAATCTGGAAAAATTGAAGATGAACATTCATCTTCATCATCATCAAAAACGTATAAACTCAAAATCTATGAACTCAAAACCACATTGCAGATCTCAAAGATGAAGCACATATAACCCCTAAAATGAATGTGATAAACAATTAAATTCTCAGATCTGGAAAACCTAAAAAATTGAAGGAACAACAAAAAATCCAAATCAAACGAAAATGAATACGATGAAGATTGAACCGATAAAATAAAAAAACCCAAATCAAATGAGATTTGTATAGATCTGTGCAATTCTCGATAATCAAACATGGGAGCATATAAATCAAAGAACCTAAGTAACAGAAAAATCGATTATGAACAAGTAAGCATAGATCTCCATCTTTGCGATGAACCCTAAATCAAAAAACATACCTTCATATTAAACATCATCTTCATCTTAAACCCAAGTTGAATCTAACACATGAAGTCGAAACTGAAAGTGAAACCAACACCGAATTGAATGCAAAACTAAATCGCAGAACCAGATCCATGAACAATTGATCGAACACCAAAACTGAACATTTAACGATTCTTAAAGAGTCAATGTAGATGAAGAACGCCAATCGAGAAGAAGCGTTGAAAACTGATTTGGGGTTTTCATCCGGAAGAAGCAAACGAAGACATCGAGAAGAAGTTGAATTTTTTTTGACCTGCTATTGAAAATTTGCTTTGTGTTTCCCAGATTTTGCAGACGAAGGCAACGAGAAGAAACAAATTTTGCTTTGTGTTTTCCAGATATCTTCATCTTCATAATTAAATTTCCCACATATCTTCATCTTCATAATTAAATTTTTTATTTTTTATTTTTTTAGTATTGAAAAATTAAGTTGACCTGTTGTTAATTTTATGACCTGTTATTATAGGTTACCATATATTAAATGATAGTTTTAGAAAGTTTGGTACATTAAACGGTAGTTTTAAAAGATGGGTATACATAATAGCAGAAAGTGATAACTTCAATACATTTTCAGAAACTAAACCCTTTTTATTATTATAGGATTTTATAGTTTGAATTTTTATTTGTATTTTTTTATTATTGTAGGATTTTAAAGTTTGTATTTTTATTTGTGTTTTTTTATTATTGTAGGATTTTAAAGTTTGTATTTTTATTTGTGTTTTTTATTAATATATATTTCTACTTTTTAAATAGTAGTTGTAATTTACATTTGAAAATGGGTGATGACGTGAATGTTAGTCTCGCATGTCATGACTAGTTATGTTTACTCATGACTATATCATAGGATGAAAAGCTGATATGATAATTAGTCATGACAGTCATGTATGTCATAACTACAAATGGTAAGAGTCGTGGAGGAGCAAAATGTGATTTTGTTTCGGAGTAAATTTTAGGAAATATATTTTTAGTAGAAGTATTTAATAAAAACGGCGTAGTTTTAAAGGGTTTCGAATAACACTTTATAAAAGATGATTCTTCCACTTATAAAATTAATTCATCCAAGAAATATATATGTTTCACTAATTTGTAATATAGCATCAAGTATGTTATACATTATGTGTACAGAATAATTTCATAAGTGAAAAACCAACCCCCATCACCCACTCTAATGTAGATTCAAGGGGCAAATTTTCCATAAGTTGACCCACAGTTGATCCATAAGTTAAACCCACATTAACAATAAATTCAATCCAAACCTCACCTAGAAGATGAACCCAAAGATAACCTATAAGATTAACATATAAATTGGACTATTATCTGACACCAAAGCTCACCCATAAGCCAAGTAGCTCACCAAAAAATTGTCATATAAATTGCCAAAAAGCCAAATAAATAAATGAAAGATTTATAAAAGGGAAAAAAATTAATAGCTAAAAGAAACCAATAAATTATGTAAAAGAAAAACAAAGAGATACATGATGTGTAGCATGAGATGAGCTAATTTGTAGTTAAACAACTAAGGTTAAATAAAATATTATAATTATGTTTTTTTGTACATGTGTAGTTCTTGTCTTATAACATTTCTCATATCCAAATATATAGTTTTCTCTTGTCATACAATTTAATTCAACCCTCATTCATTCTTATAATTTACAAGCTTATGTTACCCAATCCTGCCGGAACGGGGTAATGGAAAGATAAGATATAGAGAGATTATTTCTTAAAAGACCTCTGGCTTAATAAAATTTTCAAAGGCTCGTTCTTTCTTCTAATTTACAAGCTTATATTACCCAATCTTGCCAAGACGGGGTAATGGAAAGGTAGGATGTAGACATTAAACACGCATTCAAATTTTAATTGTTAGTTTTGAAAGTATGCATTAACAAACTCGTACGATACGGTTTCGCTACACCCAACCACCAACCCGACCCAACAACGTCGCTGTTTCTTCATCAAATTCTCGGCGATCAAACGCCAAAAAGCCATGTTTCTTGTTGAAAGAGAACGAACTCGCAACACAAGACGATCCTTTTTGGAAAGGCCATTTCAAAAACGTACAACCGAGAAAATCAATAACCACCATCGTATTAAATATAATCGTAAAAGGGTATATAAACTTAACGAGTACACAAGTCACGAACAACCCGAATCTCTGAAAATATTTAAGAGAAAGCCGGAAAACATAAATTTTCCATTTTAACAAAAAGATGAGGTAATCTTTTACCTTTACCTCCTGATTTGGAGAAACTCGAAGCTTCTTAGTGCGTCTTCCCGCCCACCCTTTGTGGGCCGAGAAAACCCTGATGGTTTGGTATCATAGCCTAGTTGTGCTTTTTGAGTAGTAGATGTTCGGGCCCCAATGCTTGAGACAACACGGCTTGACGTGCCTTCTATTACTTCACCTGAGGAGCCCGGTCTGGTTCCTGAAAGGCCCGCATACCTTGAAGAGCTCCCGTTTCGAGATGATCGGACTTTTTCAGAATCCGCTTGCTGTAAACAAGTGTAAATATAACAAAGATGATATATAACCTATTTACTTATGAACAAGTATATCTTATCTTTAACGGGTCAATAGATAGAATTAAAGAAAAAAAAGAAAAGAAACCAAGAAAAATAAAACCTCGTAATATAAACTTACCACATCCTTTGACGAAGGCAGATCTTCAGAAGTCCGGTTTCTAGAATGTTCATAACGGCCACCGGTTGCCGGATTTCTTCTCGAGAAGGCTTCTAATGCACGAGAATCATGTCCAACTGTTAACGAAAGCATGGTAAATTAATACATATGTATATGAGTATGCATATACAGATGATTTGTAACTATAGTTATAAGCAAATACCCGAGGTTCTTCCTGGTTTTTCAGCTGATGTTCCAGCATTTACTCCTGCATTTCCACCAAGATGCTGCAAAAAAAAGACATGAAAAGTGAGTACACTCTTCAAAAACAGCTTAAATACACAAAACTGATATAATATAAGGTCCCACCCGTCCTCTAGAGCTGGCACTTATTTGAGGATACTTCAATACAGTCCAATCGAAAACATAGTCGAATTGATAGCCTGAAATATGAACATAGATAGAGTGTTAAATAAATCATCAATGATGACAAAATAAAATATAATTAAAAATCAACAGGAGCACCTTCACGAATAAACAAGTCACGGAAAAGCCTCTTTAAGTAGGAATAATCTGGTTTATCCTCGAATCTCAATGATCGACAATAGTGGAAGTATGATACGAACTCTGATGGATATGATTTACACAGTACCTATCAATCCGAATTTTCTTAAATTTTAAAACTAATAGAAAGTTCATTTGTCCATTATGTGGAATAAAAACGCATGATACACACGTTCACACCATGGGGGTGCTTGGATGTGAGTTTTGAAAGTGATTTAGAAGTACCGAAGCATGGTAATCAGTTATAATACAATAGGATGTAGAAGATAGTGTTTAGATGTGGTTTTGTTGTCTGAAAACATAATAATCAGATAGATAGTCAACTATTTAAGTATTATCTCGTATTCGTTTATATATAAAGAGGTATGTCTGCTTATTTTAAAATTTAATACATAAAATGACCATAAAAGACGTTCAAAAGAGATATGTCTACTGGTATCGGAGTAGAAGTATCTAATATTAGGTTTATTTATGTGATTTTATTTTGCCATTTGATAATCAGTTGCAGCTAGTAGTACGAAACTTGTTATTTATCCAGAAATCAGAAGTGGAATCTGTTTATCCAAACATTAAAAGAGAAAAAAATAGGAATTATTTCAACTACTACAAGTCACAATAATCAGACAATCAATTTCAAATCGTAAATCCAAACGCCCCGTGTGTGTGTGTGTATTTATATTCCTATACATATTTATTTATACTCGAACAATAAATTCGCATTCACAATACCTCTATTGGAGTTAACATTTTCTTTTCGCTAATCCTGTCGTATTTCTGCTTCTTGTTTCCCGCTTTCAGTCCCTGCCAAGGAAGGCTAATGCAAAAGCATATACAGACTTAGAGAGCAGAGAATATAAAAATAAATTTTAACAAATGACAAAAATACAACAATTCATTTGTGGTGTGCTCACCTTCCTCTTATAAAATACATAAGAACATAACCAAGAGATTCAAGATCATCCCGCCTACTTTGTTCTGCAAGTTCACCAAAAAGAAAATTACAAAATAGCAAAAAGAAAACTGAATTTTTATATGGGTATCAAAGCTTAAAGAACCCGTTTTCATGAGACAAATGCATATAATACTGAAAGTGTAACGGCTTACCGACTCCAAGGTGCGTGTTAACGCTAGCATAGCGAGCTGTGCCTGTGAGATTCTTGTTTTCCCTGACAATTTTCAAAATGAGTTATTCGCGATTGAGTTCTCAAATAAGAATATTTCAAACAGTCAAATAAAGTGGGGATATTTGGACCAATACCAGGTGATCAATGAAAATTACAAGACCTTTTGTTTTAGGATGTCTCATAAACACAGCTTTTCTTGTCAGAAAACATTCAAGTTAATGGTACCTTCTCCTTTTACTAAATATTTCCATCTTTAAAGATGATTGAAACTATTTGTTACCCAAATCTCAAACATCCAAAAAAACTACACATGGTGAAACCGGCACATTTTGTTACATTGGGTTGAACTACCAACACTTTCTGATCTCCAATGGGTCAAATGGGCAATAACTAATCTAAAATAAATCTGGTTGAACGCATCAAACCGGTGGAAATTCAATTGAAGTGTAATCATATGCTTAAAACCTCCCAAATTGATTTATTCAACAACATACAAGATTATTACTTTCAGTAAAAAATATATAAATCATATTTGATTCATAGTATTGAGTTGCGATCTTTACAGAAAAAAGAGAGCACCAGCAAAAGAAAGAACCTTAAGGGGAAAGAGAAAGTTACCTGTATGGTATGTGTTTATGAGTATGAAGATCCCTATATTTTTTGGCGAGCCCAAAATCGATAGCATACACCTATCATAAGAACAAAATAGAAACAAAAGTACAATTAGCTTGAACCTAAATAAAGCTAAAATACTAGAATGTTGTAAAATAAATAGAAACTCAATAAAACTAGGACAACACTAGAAGTTCTAGAAAATTACCTGGTTGGCCTTGCGTCCGAGGCCCATGAGAAAATTATCGGGTTTTAAGTCACGGTGAAGAAAACCCCTTGCATGCATGTACTCAACTCTGTTTATCTGGAAGATCATAAAAATAATAGAGAAACAAATTATACGTTGAAGGCATATAAAGGTTTAAAGATGAGTGACCATGAAGACTTACTAATTGATCTGCAAGCATTAGGACCGTTTTCAAAGAGAATTTTCTATTGCAATAGTTGAAAAGATCTTCTAGGCTTGGTCCAAGAAGGTCAATGACCATGATATTGTATTCTCCCTCAACACCAAACCACTTGAGGTTCGGTATTCCCGCTAAATTGACAAGTCAAACAAATTAATTTATTAATTGGCAAGAAAGGATGAAAGTTGATTTAGGTTATGTTTCAACCCATTTACTTGCAAAAATCGTGATTTGGGTTATGTTTAGCCTATAACGGGTCAAACAGGTAAAATAAAAATAAAACTAGATGAAGGTACAAAAACGGGTTGAAGCGTATTCAAAGTGTATTTTAATTGCATAGTGCATACAACTTCCTAAATCGTTTTATTCAAAATATTATATAGTTATTGAAATAATATTTTATTACTTCACAGTATCACACCACCAAGAATTAAAACCAGTGGGAAATGAACCTAGAGCAACTCCTTTGGAGTGCTATACTTCCCAGGTGTTCAACCTCTCAGGCGCCCATGAGCATTTATTATTGGAATAATATAGTTATCCTAATCATATTCAACTCATCACTTACTAATAAAATAAATCAATAAAAATTTGGACACAAATATGTTCGAGTCAACTCAACTCGTTTTGACCAAAACTAAGAACCTACGCATTTCGACTAAACTTTGTTTAAGCTGTTAGCCAACCCCTTTGGTGCATCCCACCTCTATTAATCAGTATTTAGTGTTTAAGGAAAAGTGATTAAGATTTTGATTCTCTGATTATTTAAGGTTAAAATAATCTAGACTTATATGTAAGAAGTGGCTGTAAGAAAACTAATCATTGAGATTAATGTAAAAACTGAATCCACAAGAGAGAGAAACCCACTTCCTCCTTGAAGAAGACGGTATATTTTTGATTCATAATGAAGTTGAGGATGTCTCGTCTTCACGGGTTCCTGAAAAGTGCAATAACTATATAACATGAGTTGCTAATCTATCATCCTCGTATTTATTTAGTCTTGTAGCGTAGAAGTTAAAAAAATTAGTAACATGATTGCATATCCAAAAAGGTTTGTAACATTAGTGAATGCCCAGGTTAGAAAATCTACGTGCATGATGCATATTACAAGAAAAAAAGGAAAAAGAATTCTAGTGAAGACGGTGAATAAAAACATAACATGTTCATCAATAAGACGACTCCTAGTTTATCGATATGAGTAAAGACATGAAAGTTTTGTTTCAAATTATTTAAGCCAAGCATTCAAAGTTTCGTAAATCTACATGTTATGCAAACTTATATACGGTCATATGAGTGCACCACAAAATAAAGACGAAAGTTTAATATCAACAATCCTTACTCCATGCTTGACTTCTAATCCTAAGTAACAGGTAGCTAGATATATAGTAGACATGAATTTCCATAACTAGCACAAACCCGTATGAAACGTAACACTATAGTTTGAACAGAAATCCTATAATACATGAACTTGCAAAATATTAGAGCGTCATGCTTAAGACAATTAAGATTACTCACTTATAGAACACCATTAGTATCTTTCTTTTTTTAGCTATTATTTCTCATTTACTTTTTCATGAGATCAAAACAATCACACTGGCATAACAACCTAGCTTGAAGATGAAAGCATTAAAAATAAGAAATTACTCAGAGTGATCGACTTTCTTAATCAGTAAACCAGGTTTTTCAGTTCAGATTAACACACAGATGAGCAGTTTTAAACAAACAGTATATCATAAATGCAATTGAACTTCACACTTTCTAGTCCAAAATTGCTCATTTTTGCAAATTGCAGTGCTTTCTTTTTGCATTTATACAAAAAACAAAATGTCTATTTTCATCAAGAGACAAGAATAGCTCATGATTAACCAAACAAACAAAGGAACACCAAAAGCACCATCAAGAATGTAAGTCAATCAATACCAGTTTAATAGCTACTTCTTCACCACTTTGAATATTGACACCTGCAATATTATCAAACAAGATCATCAACAAACATATATAAACACATTTATATCTGATACCTGCAATTGTTTTCCCAAAAATGAAGAATATACCTAAATAAAGTTCACCAAAGGATCCACTCCCAATTTTCCTTCCAAGCTTAAACTTTCCACCAACAATATGATCCATAATTCTTTCTTCAATCAACTTTAATCCCAGCTCAGATCTATAAATACCTAATTAAACCTCAATTAGGGTATCAGAAAAGCCAACCCCATTTGACAATTTCACCAAATTTCAACAATCGATTATCAGCCCATGCACTAAAATTCAAAATTCCCAATTCCAGAAAACAAGAATACCTCCAAACCCTTACCTTGATTCCAATGAAAATTACATAATAATAATCAATATAAGAACCCTAATTCTTCAACACCCTCTATAATTTAAACCATCGTCAACGCGAAAATGATCAAGAATTACATGGGTTCATCGTATTTCTTTGTCTTTTTTCTTGGGTGTTGCAGAAATGTCGAATGAAGGAGAATTGAGGAATCAGAAAAGGGAAAAAAGACAAGATTTTTTTTAATATAAGAAAACAATACCGATTGATTTGTGATGTGAAGAGTAAAATGAGAGAAAGAGAATTATGAAAACAGTAATTCTATATGGAATAATAAATAAAGTGAATGTATTTGTGTAAAGATGAAATGAAGAAACGTGAAAAAAGAAGAAGAACGGGGAGAAAGATAGAGGTGAATAAAGAACGATGGATATGTGAGGAGGATGTTGATGAAGAAGAAAAGCAAAGCAGGCGTCAATATTTTGCTTTTTCCTTCGTCTTTTTTCACTTTTCTTTTTTAACTTTTTGTCTCCATAGAATTTTTATTTTTATTTTTATTTATGTAATATGTGAATTTTGTTTTTTAATGTAATTTTTAATGTTTTAAAATTTGTCTTCACAGTATATACTCGTCGAGTATTCAAGTAATGTTATAAAATATAAAATTTTAATGTTAAAAAATTAGAAGTGTAGCTTGTTATTAAATTAAAAAACATATAATGTATGTTTGAATAAAATATAATATAAATCATTAATTCCATTATATATTTTATTATAAAATATAAAATAACTTAAGGACTGTATCATATCATGTTACATGAATTGAAATGCATATGGAGTGTCACCACTAAAAGATTGTTAAGTTGAAAAACAATATGGATATTTTCATCAAATAGCTGAAGATCTTAACTTTATATTGTGTAATTTATGATGGTGACATCAAGTTTTATACAGGGAGAGATCAACTAAGTTCAAGACTTTATGATGAAGGACTTGATCTCCTAACTTAGCGAGCCAAATGTTAGACACCTGTGATTAGGGGTGTAAACAGGTCGAGCTTTTATCGAGTAACTTGAGCTTAGCTCGTTCGAGTCGAACTTTATCGAGCTTGAGCTCGAGTTCGAGCCCAAAAAACGAGCTCGAATTATTTAACGAGTCGAGCTCGAGCTTTTAAGAGCTCGGCTCGAGTCCTTATCGAGCCTTGTATAGTATATGTATATTTATATATGTTATATGTATATATGATGGGCTAATACGAAAACTTATTAAAAATGAGTATTCGTTGAAACAAATCTACTTTATATACATACTATTTATAATAAGTAATTACTAAAAAATCATTAATTTCAGATTTTATCTATATTTTGAATAATTTGGTTTTTGAATTTAATTTTTTATATTATTTCGAGCTTTTCGAGCCGAGCT
>JAUEJL010009015.1:0-10108 GCA_032274825.1 Drosophyllum lusitanicum | reverse complement strand
ATTAATAAAACATGAGACATATTAATCAAATATCAAAATCACATAGTACGTACACATTAGTCCAACATTAACCATTAGTAAAACAACATTAACTAATAATAAAACTAATTAGACATGTTAATTCATTGTTTGGATACAACACATATTGACTCCACATTTCATTTGCTATAGACTCTCTTATTTGTTCCCCTTTGTCGTCCATGGCTCTTGGAACATGATGATCTTCATCTTGTGTAGCATTTAACACCTCTCGTGTCACTCATCCTCAAGTTCTCGATCACGATCTACCTCGAGTAAAAAATTGTGAAGAATACAACAAGCCAAAAATATTTGTGATTGTGTTTCACATGAGTAAAACGGCTCTGTTGTGCTTCGGATTATGGGAAATCTTCTCTTCAAAACGCCAAATGCCCGTTCAATAGAGTTTCGTATAGATGAATGACGAAGGTTAAACAATTCCTTTGGATTCTGAGACGCATGATTTGAGTACTCCTTCAAATGATACCTAACACCTCTATAAGGTGTTATGAGTGTATTTTTAAGTGGTAGACCTCCATCAACTAAATAAAATTTACCTACATGTGTGGTACTATCAGTATCATAATAAAAACTAATAATAATATTATTATAACCAACTTGGGTGAAGATCTTACCTTCCGGGATATTTAGCTTATCTTCTCTAGTAAGTGCGTCTTTTAATACTTTTGAATCAGATGTTGTGCCTTCCCAACCACTCAAAATATATGTGAACTTCAAATCAAATGTACAAGCAGCTAATACATTAATCGTTGGATATCCCTTACGACCACGATATCTCGGAGCATCTTTACTAGATACTTTAACACGAACATGTGTACCATCGATTGCTGCTATACAATCTTTGAAAAATGGATAAAATCTACTTTTTCTTGAATTTCTTTTTGAACCGTATCTCCTGTAGGTTGAATAAAATATTGGCCCTCTAATGATATAATTGCATCTAGAACTCTATGGAAATGTCTGCTTGTTGCTGATCCGGATCGACGATAAAAGAAAGAGACGAAACAATTTCTAAAATCATTTCCAACTATATGCAAAAATCTTGCAACTTGTTCCTCAATATTCATACGTTGAGTTGATCGAAGACCTCCATCACTCTCTAACTTTTGACATAATAAATTAAATGCATTCTCACTCATACGAATTAGTTCTCAACATTTTTCACCGTTTGAAAGTACATGTAACATCTCTTCACGTACTTGTCGTCTATGTAACATCTCTTCTCGAGTAAGTGTATTATAACAATTTCCATTACGAAGCCTACGATGTTCAATAAAAACTACCACTAGACAAACCAAATGAATGGCAGCTAAATGTTGTCTTCTCACCATAAGATATAAGTTTTCATCCATTGCAAGGTCTATTCATATATCAAACGAAAGCCCTGTTATCTCCTAAAATCTTAAAAATATTTTTCCATTTATATATTTACTAAATCAAATAGAGCTGGAGGTCAAAATGGGTAGATAAGTATTATAATATAAGCTAGAAGTATAATTATAATTATGTATCATTTAAAACTAGAATTACAATCTCATGAACTGATAGAGATTAAAACAATTTGACTCACAACCTTTGGATCATGCTTTTCAAACTCAATATACTTCTCAGATTAATACAATTGATAAGGCTAGAGGTTGTAGTAACCACATGACAGGGAAAGGTGATAAAAGCATAAAAATGTCTACTATGTGCCAGGTTTAAAACATAATCTCCAAGCATCAAAAATCTATTTATTTTTTCCTTCATATTTTAAGAATCAACTATGCATTAAATTGAGCTGTGTGTTTGTAAGGGAAGCTATTCTTAGGATGAAAAAAATAGAAAGCACTATGTTAAAAAGCAAACAAAAAGCATGATGCATATGAACTTTTAGGATGAAAAATAAAAAGAAAACTAACCTGTGAGTGATCACTGATTGAAACAAGATAAAACCCAAACCTGTAATGTATGAAATAAATCAAATATCGGATAGAAACAAAAAGGAAAACATCACAGCTTAAAGATGGAATTGTAGCAGCAATCACAAAAAAAAACTCACCTTTGTTGCAGGTATTAAGCTGCAGATGAGGAAAATCATAGGTGATGGAGAACGATGGTGAAGAGAAGACAATGGTGAAGGAGAAGCAAATATGAATCGATGAAGAATATGAATAGACAAGGGCAATCTAGTAATTTTTATTGTTTTCCTTCCTAATCAGCCTAACTTTGGGCGGATAACATTTATGGGAAAAGATAGAAATTTTATCCTTCCAAACCCTTTCCTTTGCCTCCTCTTAAAAACTCAAGAACACACTTTTGTAAGAGATGGTTAAGGCTCTGGACGCATGTAACTATAAAGATGAATCGAGAGTGAAGTTTGTAACGCGTATGTTAAAGGGAGATGCCATGGTATAGTGGGATTCCCTTACTGGTCACTTCACCAAGCAGCAACAGGATAACATCACATGGGAGTAGTTTCAAGAAAAGCTCTCTGAGCAGTACTGCAACACATTTGAGATTAGCAGGATCAAAGAGGGCATTTATGGATTTGCAGATGATGAGGAATATGTCAGTTGATGATTTAATCCGATAATTCAACGAAAGATTGCGTTTTGTAAAGCAATGGGTGCCTGATGAGGCATCCCAGATTCAACATTTTGTGGGAGCCTTGTTCTTTGATTATCGTGGTGCTACCACGTAGGCTAGCACGTTGTCCCAAGCTTTCACTTTGGCCAATTCGGCTGAAGGAGATATTAAGGCGGGAGATAAGATGCCACGAGATCGGATTTCTCAGCAAAAACCTGGTTTGAACATTACAACACCCAACAGAGGCAGGGAGGGCAGAGTGGTCAGAAACAGGGAGACCAGAACCGTAGATCTACTGCAGGTGGTTCTAATCAACGAGCGCCTTGGTGCGGAAAATGTAGTCTTACCATACGGGGCCATGTACGCCACAGACCCTACGATGTGTTAATTGTGGTCAATTTAGCCATGAGTTCAAGAACTGTCGTTTCCCTAGGAACGTATGTTGGAATTTCTAGAAAGAAGGGCACCGAGCGGGAGAGTGCCAAGTTGGAAAGAAATCAGGGGCGGGGTTAGGAGCTGGGATGACCGGGGGATCTTCTTCAGTTATGGCTCAGAAATGAAAGAACCCTCTTACGCCATAGGGTAGGGCATTTAGAATGATGGTAGATGATGCTACCGCCACTGATGATGTTATCACTGGTATGTTTCTGATAAACTCTATTCCTGCTAGAGTATTATTTGATTCTGGAGCTAATCGCTCATTTATCTCTGTGGAATTTTGTGCTAAATTGAATATGCCTGCTTCTAAGTTTACTGACCCCTTAGAAGTAGAAGTAGCAGATGGTATGATGGTTCTGATCACGACTACTGTGGCTGGAGCTAGTATTGATATTGATGGTGCATGCTTTCCTGTTTCATTTCTTGTTATACCATTATCTGGGTTTGATGTAGTACTCGGTATGGATCGGTTGAGTTTGAACCGGGAAACTATAAAGTGTCACAAGAAGATAATTTTGTTTCCTCTGGCTGATGGGTCACACGTTATGGCTTGAGGTGAGAAAGCTGGGTCTGTTATTCCATATCTTGTTTAAAGGCTAGAAAAGCTTTGGCTAAGGGATGTGAGTCTTTCATGGCATATGTCATTGATGGTAAGAAAGAGTAGCAGACTGTGAATGACATTCGGGTGGTAGTGGAATACCCGGATGTGTTTTCCGATGAATTGCCAGGATTTCTTCCTGTTCGTGAGGTAGAGTTCAAGATTGAATTGATTCCTGGATCCCGTCTAGTGGCTAAGTCTCCTTATAGATTCACACCTTCTAAGATTCGAGAAATGATGACACAGATCTAAGACTTGTTGGATAAAGGTTTTATCTGTCCGAGTTCATCTCCGTGGGGTGCACCGGTTCTGTTTGTAAAGAAGAAGGACAGTACGTTGCGTATGTGTATTGACTATCGAGAATTGAATAAGAAGACGATAAAGAATAAGTATCCGTTACCAAGAATTGATGATTTGTTCGATCAGCTACAGGGTGCTTCATTCTTTTCTAAAATTTATTTGAGATCTGGTTATCATCAAGTACGTGTATCTGATGATGATGTATCCAAGACAGCTTTTCGCATGCGATATGGTCATTATGAATTCTTAGTTATGCCGTTCGGCTTAACTAATGCGCATGCAGTGTTTATGGATCTGATGAATCGGGTTTGTAGACCATTTCTGGATAACTTTTGTGATTGTCTTCATTGACGATATCCTAATATATTCAAAGACTGAGTCAGAACATGAGATGCATTTGAGACAGGTTCTAGAAACTCTAAAGAAAGAATAGTTGTATGCTAAGTTCTCGAAATACAAATTCTGGTTTAGGGAAGTCCAATTCTTGGGGCACGTTATTTTCAATGAAGGGGTTAAAGTTGATCCTTCAAAAGTCGAGGCAGTTATGAGCTGGAACACTCTAAAATCACCTTGAGAGATAAAGAGTTTTCGGGGTTGGCGTGTTATTACCGCAGGTTTATTAAAGATTTTTTCAAGATTGCTGGTCCGTTGACCAAATTAACTCGTAAAGATGTACAATATAAGTGGAATGATGAACAAGATATGTCTTTTCAGCAATGTTTTAAAACCCAGGTTTTTAATTGACCCGGGCTCCTCACCGGGTCACGGGTCAACCGGTTTAACCGGTTCGACTGGCGGGTCAACCCGGTTTCCAGAATTTTAAAAATTTTAAAATATATATGCATATGTGTGTGTATATATATGTATGTATATAAACTTGGAAACAATTACTAATCTATTAAGAAACTAAATAATCTATCAAGAATAGAATGAAATTCTATTGAGAGGGTTACGTGAACTCGATGGAGGTTTATGCTTGAAGGACAGACGCATGTCAGAGATGACAAAGGACAGGAGTTGCCGTCGACTGTCAAGAGGGGTTCACAACTCATTTTTAGGCTTTATGTCGAGTGAGGGTTTCAAAGTATCAATTGTTGAGATGACTAAATCGTTAAACTTTTATGTTTTAAAAAAATACTAAAATGAAAAAAAATAAAAACGGGTCAAACCAGGCCGGGTCAACCCGGGTCGACCAGTTCAACCATAAACCCAGGCGGGTCAATGCGGGCCAGAAATGACCAAAAACCCAGTGTACATTGACCCGGTCTCCTCACCGGGTCACGGGTCAACCGGTCGGACCGACCAGGTCAACCCGTGATGTGTCTTGATGCAAAGAAATCGGTTGATTGTTTATGCTTCACGCTAGTTGAAACCGCACGAAAAGAATTATCCGACTCATGATTTGGAACTGGCAGCTGTTGTTTTTACGCTAAAATTGTGGAGGCATTATCTGTACGGTACTAAATACGTGATTTGTACCGATCACAAAAGTTTGTAGTATGTGTTTACACAAAAGGAGTTGAATATGCGACAAAGACGATGGCTAGAGTTAATCAAGGATTATGATTGTGACATAAGATACCACCCTGGGAAAGCGAACGTGGTGGCAGATGTTTTGAGTCACAAAGGAGCTGGAAGTCATTCAAATTAAGCGAATGAAGATAGTATCTGATTTAGTAGATAGACTGAAATCCGCTTAATTGGAAGCCTTGAAGGAAGAAAATTTGAAATCAGAAGTGATGAAGAAGAGAAAAGAAGAGTTAACTGACGATTCTCGTGGATTGATAACATTCAAGTCTCGTATTTGGTTGCCTATGCTTGGAGAACTGAGGAAATTGATCCTAACGGAAGCACACAAGTCCAGACTGTCGGTACACCTAGGAAGTACCAAAATGTATAACGACCTGAAGGTACTATACCGGTGGCCAACGATGAAAGCAGATGTGGCGCAGTTTGTGGAATCATGTCATATATGTGCACAAGTCAAAGCTGAGCACCAGAAACCTTACGGATCATTAAGACAGCTGGGAGATCCCTGAGTGGAAGTGGGAGCACATTACGATGGATTTTGTAACTAAACTTCCGTGTACTCAGAAGAACCACAACATAAAATGGGTAATTGTGGATCGATTAACGAAGAGTGCCCATTTTCTTGCCACTTGTGAGACTGCATCTCTGAGCAGATTGGCTCAATTGTACATTGACGAGATTGTTTCGAGGCATGGCATTCCGTTATCAATTGTATCTAACAGAGACTCCAGATTCGTTTCTAACTTCCGGAGGAGTTTACAAAGAGAATTGGGGACGAGAATTAACTTGAGTAGCGCTTACCATCCCCAGATATAGGGTCAGACTGAACGAACCATACAGACTCTATAAGATATGTTGCGTGCTTGTTTAATTGAGTATGGTGGTTCTTGGGATTCGCATCTACCGTTGATTGATTTTGCGTATAATAACTCTTACCATTCGAGTATTGGGATGCCTCCTTATGAAATGTTGTATGGTCATCGTTGCCGTACCCCGACTTGTTGGTTAGAGGCTGGTGAGAAACAGTTTGCGGCTCCAGAGATTGTTCAGTTAACTGCACATAAGGTTGCTATTGCTCGAGAGAAATTGAAAGCCGCCGGAGATAGGCAGAAAATGTATTTTGATCCTCATCATCGGCCTGTTTCGTTTATGGTGGGTGAACAAGTTTATCTGAAAGTCTCGCCGTGGAAAGATGTTATTCGTTTTGGCAAGCACGCGAAGTTAGCTCTTCGCTTCATTGGCCCTTTTCGCATACGGCAGATAGTGAACGATCAGACAGTTACGTTGGATCTTCCTTCTGAGTTGGTAGGTATTCATGACACATTCAATGTATGTTATTTGCGAAAGTGTAAGGTAGAAGACGAGAGTCAAATTCTCCCAGTGCATGACTTGAAAGTTGATTCAAAGAAGAGACTTGTGGAAGAACCTGTTGAACTTTTGGATCGTAAAGTGACCAAACTTCGTAAGAAACAGATTCTTATGGTATTGGTCAAGTGGAAACATAGTTTGGGTTCTAATCTAACATGGGAGACAGAAGCTGATAAGAAGAATCGATACCCCCAATTGTTTGAACGGGATGAGATTCCGGGGACGGAATCCTCTTAAGGAGGGGAGATTTGTAACACCCACAAACCCGGGCTATTCGTTAGCGGGTTGGCAGTGAGTGTTTACGTGTGTTTAAATATTTAATTATATGTTTTAATATTTTAATTAAGTTAATTTATCTTAATTAATTAATTAACTAAAGTTAAGTGGATTTGCATGTATGTATGTATATGTGTAAATGTGTATGTATGTATGCATGATTATGAGATATTTAATGTAACACCTCATGCTTAGAATTAAGTGAGCAGGTGTGTACGTGTGTTAATATATATATATGTGATAGAGCAAAATGAGTACAAACGAAGATTCAAGTTCAGAGCAAAATACACCTTTATGTATGTGTTCTTATATTTGATATATGAAAAAGTTACAAGAAATGAAGCCTAAAGTCACCGTATATACATATAACTAAAGGTGACCTTCTAAGTACAAAATTAACTAGATAAGTACAAAAGCTAACTAGATAACAAACACAAAGTTCATTTCTAACACATGTTCATCCTCATCAGTAGAATTCCCTATGGAGAGCTAGGGGAGTGAAGTAGGGTGATCCATTATCACCTTTTCTGTTCTTGTTAGTGGCGAAGGGTTTAAACATTATAATTGAAGAGGAAGTTGATGAAAATTTATTTCAAGGAGTTAAAGTTGGAAAAGATGAGGTCAGCATTTTACAATATGCTGATGCTATTATCTTTTTTAATGAATGGAGTAGGAGAATGTAGGAAGTGCTGTCTCAAATATTTTGTAGGCCCAGGGCAATCAAAAAAAATAGGCCCTTAAAAATATTAAACTATATAAAAACATATGTACTTAACTGCAACAATAGACGAAAATATACGAGTGTCAACCAAATAAGTGTTTCTTTTTAAATATGGTTTAAAAATAACAAACTAATTAATATTCAAATACCACGTAATCAATTACAAAATAATTAAAACTATTAAACAGTAATTCAAGTATGGAATTTTAATAGTTATCAACTAAGCAAAATAATATGCAAACGTCAATTAGTTACCAAATAACCAACTAAGCAATTAATATGCAAATAGTAATTAAACAATTGTAGTAAGCAAACTAGTAAACAAACTAATATGCAAATATAACAGATAATCAATTGACCAAACAAAAAGTAAGTAGTTAAATTATTGAAATCTAAACACTGAATAAAAGTTTAGAATGTTTGAGAAGTTAGAAATATTTCAAAACTCATATATGTCTTAACTAAATTAAATTTCTGAATTCTATCTTTCACAAAGCTTAAGATTTTGTTTTTTCAAGGAAACCGAATAAGGATAAAAGATTATGATTGTCAATTTTGTTCTTCTTCACAAACTATGTAACTTCATCTTAAAGAGTTAAACAATTTTGTGTGATTTCTTCGCAAACTATATATCGATTTTTTTGATAAATTGACGATGTCTTGATTTCTTCCCAATCGGTCAATACTGGAAAATCAGGTATCACAAAGAGAGGTTATAAATGGATGGAAATGGTTTTCCACGAAGCTTTTATCCATGTTCGATTATGTGAAAAATATTGGGGAAAACAACTTTTTTTCATGCATTTGTTTAATACAAAATGGGGTATTGTGTTGTAATCTCAAATCTTTAAGAAATTCTTAGCATTTACAACAATTAACTCATAATAGATTAATTAAACTAGGCTTAGAGTGTTAAACCATGTACTTACACATATAAGAAAAACGGGCCCCTCTAATCCGTGGGCCCTAGGCGGTCGCCCCTTTGGCACGCCCTTTAAGACGGCCCTGAATGTAGGCAACCTTTTGAAGTTACTCGACTATTTTTAGGTAGCTTCGGGTCAAAAGTAAATTCATTGAAAAATCTATTTGGAGTTGGAGTTGATAATTTAGTAGCTCAAGAAGTAGCCATGGGTAGTTTGGGGTTTAGAGTTGGTAAAATGCCACTTTCGTTGGAATGAACTTCTTGATGAGATGAAATTTTGTCTGGTTCGTAGAAAGATAAATCAACCCTCTATGGTGGTAGACTTACTTTAACTAAATCAGTATTTGGTGGTTTGACTCTATATTTTTCTCAATCTTTCGTCCTCCGAGGGGTGTGATAAATTTGCTAGTAATAGTTATGTGAGAGGGAGGGCAGTGAAAATAAATCTTTGGCGTAGATAAATTGGAAAAAAGTTTTGTCATGAGTAGGGGTGTTTAAACATTGGGAGTTTACAATAGTTAAATTGAGATTGAGAAATGGTGGTGGAGGTTTCGTGTTAAAAATGGGTCTCTTTGGATTCGGGTGACAAAAGGAACTTATGGCTTACAGGAGGGTTTTATTATTTTTTTTTTTTGGGGAAGGGGGGGGGGGGGTAAAAGGTTGGGGTATGGGTTTTACTTGGTCAAATATTCTAAAAGTAGGTTTTTTCGAACAGAAAATCTAAAAGTAGGGACATATCTTAAGAAGATAGGTATTTAGCTAGAAGTTCAAATTTAGCTGGAAGATAGGTATTTCGCTAAATTGTTGTTTAATTTTAAAATGGGGATGGGTAGGATACTTGATTTTAGCTGGAAGTTCAAATTTGACCGTTCGAATTGGTAAATGATGCAGGAAATTCAATTTTATTGTTTGAGTGGTTCAAGAGTAGGGGTGTCAATGGGTCGGATCTTGATCTAGATCCGATCCGATCTGCTCCATTTATATGATCCAACGGGCCAAAAAACTAGATCCATTGACCCAATAAGTGATCAAATAGGTCGACCCATTTAATTGGATCACTACGTGGGTCGATCCATTTAATATTAAATTACAATTTTCTTTTAACAACCACCAACCATTATCAATTTATTATTCACCACCCACCACCCACCATTGATCGTCACAGCTACCGCCGCCTACCAACTGCCGCCACCGCCCGGTACCTCACTCACCATCCGTCGCCCCCACCACCGTTACTGCCCCTACCACCCACCGCCCCCGCCACCACCACCGCCACTGTCTCCGTCGCCACCACCGACACCACTAGCCTAGGTAGACTGTAGGGTGGGGTAGTGGTGGGGGTGGGGGT